>VXCM01007998.1:0-19081 GCA_014773175.1 Lucifuga dentata
GAGGCAGATGATTCGCTGTGGTGACCCCTGAAGGGAAAGCCGAAAGGAAAAGAAGAAGAAGATCAACTTTAAGGAATCATCCAGAGCTTAAGTTCTAATGTTGGCAAAGGTTTAAATATTATCTAAAGTCAGGGGTCAGCAATAGCTTTTGCTATGGGAAGGTTTTTGCTTACATGTTTTCAATATTTTCATTTGTTCAAATATATATTTTATTTAATTTAGAACTAAAGTGTTTGATAAAAGTGACTGGCCCTCAGGAAGCTTTGCTCCCTGAATTTGGCTGTTGTGGAGCATTTCTATCAGCATTGTGGGCTCTGGGTTGGACCCTGAATGTAACGATCAACAGTCTTTTTAATCTGTGACATATGACCTTTGACCCTTGTGCCAGCATTTTTGCAGAGCTGTCTCTGAGCAAAGTCACATGATCAACATGGTATGAATTCTATTTATAATCAACCCTGCGTTTCTCCTAATTTTACAAATTCAGAGGAAACTGATGGTGAAACTTGGTGCATCAGAGGATTCCAGGTTTAAATGGCTGGTGTGTAGATTAAGGCGAATTCAGGGTAATTGTGTTTGGCATTTGTGTACTATCTAAAACTATCAGATTGTTAGTGGAATCAGTGTTTATTTCGGCCTGAGTGAGAAGGAATTCATAAAAATATGAGCGTGCCCTTTGAAAGGTGCAATCTTCAATTAATTAGATCAAACATAATTTTACAAAAAGGACTGAAAAAGTCACATAAACAGCAGCCATGCTTGTCCTATAGCCTCTAATTTCGTTTTACCTGCGGCGCATTATGCAGGTCATTGACATTCTCTCTCCAGTTGATTGTGATTTCCTATTCATGCCTTTGATGCAGGCCAGATTTAAAAATTCTGTTTGTGAACCGTCCATACCTTTGGTCTGTCACAAGCTTGGCAGGATTAGAAGCTGAAGCCAAGAGATAGTAGGAGCCACAGGAAGCAAGAGTTCATGTTGTTCAAAGAAACACTTTCCCGTTTCATGTTTATGAGGGAGGATTCCAGCGAAGCAGCTGATGTGAAGAATATATATATTCTTGAAAGGCTGCGCTTGTCTCTCATAATTAAGGTGCTGACAGAGTTTTCCTTCCTTTATCGAGGCTGCATTCTGTTTATTCAGCTGTCTGAATCTTTTGACAATTTTAACAAAACTAATACATAAATTCCAAATTAAATACATGGGGAGGATTCATAAAAAATCCTGATAATGTCACGGCGTCACGCTAAATCAGCATCGTGATAAGAAGCTCATTCATAAAGCTTCTCTTATGTTCATCAGAGCTTCGCATCACATTAAAACCCTTAAATGCATGAATCGTTTTCCATCCATTCTTACGTAAGTCAAGTCATTGGAGACCCGTAACTTACGCAACACAAATTGAGCTACAACGTGAAATATTTTTGCTTATAAACTTTTCAGAACATTGTAGGAATGATAACAAACCCACACAAAAAAAAAAAAATTGCCATATTATATTTTAACAATGACTTATAGATCCGTCAAGAAAGCCAGAGCATCACTGCTGTGCGCGAAGCTCCGACATGACGCTGCAGCGTCTTTCTGTAGCAGTAAGCTAGCAGCATAGTTACAGCAGAAACACCCTTATTCCTGCTAGTTCCAGTGTTTGTTCATCATATCAGTGATACTACAGAGCCACCTAAGGACCAAAGTTGAAAACACAACTACTACCTGCTGTCTAAATACCAAGGGAAAAAAAAAAAAGTGACACTCTTACATACCTCAGGTCCGCAGTGACCTTATGCACTGTTTAGCGAAAAACATTAGAAAAACAATTGTTTTCATCAATTTTGACAACTTGAAAGCATAGAGTTTGAGAATACCAGGAGGTTGAGGGCTTAATTGAAAAAAATGTATGAATTAGAGGTGCGTAATGTGGTCCCGGGTCGCTAAAGACCCTTCCTATATATTTAAGGGTTAAGGTAGCATTGTTATATGGTGAGTCTCAGGTAAAAGCCAATGAAGATTAGCGATTCATATTTAACAGCCATGACTTATGCTGCTTCATCTTCATGCTGTTGACTAATTGACGGGTTATGTGTAATTATGAGTGGTGATGCATGCATGATAAGATGCTTTTCATGTTTACGTCTGCCAAATGACTTAAATCTACGTAGCTATTTTCAACTGTGCAGATAGTTTGTTCCTGTGGTTAATGAGCTGCTTGTTTGGGCTCCACGGTGATTCATGATGATTCAGCTTATTCTGGCGACACGGATGCATTTTTACTCAAAAAGACACAATATTTCAGGATGGTCAACAAAAACGCAACATTTTGAAGTCCTGCAGTCAGCAGCATTTCAGACTTTACCTCAACAAGGCAATGTGGCACATATGTCTTCACCCTGGTGCAGCTTGTGGCGACGTCAGCAAGGACAACACTTTGACTGAGGAGCCTGACAAACCCACAGAGATTCACAGAGACCACCTTCATCCCCACACTCACAGCTATGTCTCATCAAATACAGTTATGATGGTTGGCAGGTAGGAAGGTGACAAGGGTCAGTGTTTCTGCACTCTCTCTCTGTCTCTGTCTCTGGTTTGTTCGTCCCCAAATTCTTCTGTCTACACCAAGGATCTACAACATTTCTAATATCTCGTGCCAGTTTAAAATCATTTCCAAAAATGATTGCATGCCGGCCCAGAGCACTATTATCCTGAATCTGTGTCAGGTCTGCTGATGTGGCTCAATTCAAACTGAAACCTTTTAAAATATGATTTGTATTTGCAACACACAACACTCACTGCACAAAGAACACACAGCTGAGTTATTCCTTCAAATGAATTCAAACTTGGTCCCAAGATGATCTAAATTAAAATTAGATTACTTTTCCTCTTTAATTTGGTCATGTAATGTTGCCAGTGCTGCACTCATAATATGTCAGGAAATTATAGAAAAGGGTATGAGGTCAGAGGGCATCTCATGGGAAAATTTGGATTTGCTTGTTACAAAAATAGTAATTATTTCAGCAAACATGAGTGACATTTTTAACTAATAAACAATTCCAAATTGTTATAATGTGACTGTTAAAAGTAAAGATATTAAAGGCTAAAAGTAACATTGGTAATGCACCCTCCTTTCCATAAGGGGTCGCTGTTAAGGGAAACATAACGTGCTCTCTCTCTGGCAGTGTGTAGCATGTAGCATGTTTAGCATGTAGCATGGTTATTTTACAGTCATTGTGTAATTAAACCAAATATAAATATAAAAGCAAAGATGTCCAGTCTAATTTACACTGGTCTGTTATACTGTAAAGAAAACACTTTAAATTCTTCATGTAGGTCATCAAGCTGTGACGCTGAATCTGATGTCACGTTTATGGAGTGCAAGGCTGTGACGTGCACACACACAGACACGCACATGCGCACACACACACACACGCTTGTCTGAATAGTGTATTCACTCCTAAACTGACATCATCAGTTTCATTTCACCTCAGTTATCTCCTGATGCTTAAAAACGTAGCGATGATGGGCTGTTAGAAAAGTCGGCCGGTTCTCTACCTGCAGCAGGTGTCTCTGCTTTCACTCAGGTGTGTTCACATCAGGTGAATAAACTCAGAGAACAAACTCTTGCTCTCTTTCTCTCTCAGCGTCAGCTGGCTTGGTGCACCTTAACAGGAAACCAGACTGTGTATTTTAAAGTAAGGGCATGCACTGTGCCCTGTGTACCGCTTAACGTGCAGCCTGTTTGTAACATGAACAGCAGATTTATCTGGTAACGTTTCCACGGTGGGTTAGCTGAGTGTGTAGCTTCTTTGGATCACACAGTTAAACAGTAAAGTATAAGGCGATTAGAAAGCTGCTTAAAGACTAAAACAGTACTTTTATAAATCTGTATTATAATAATAATCACAATGAATATTCTGTCACAGTCATACTGTTTGAAGGACAGTATTCAACTTCCTGCTAACAAGAACTGTGAGTTAACCTGTCAAAGCTTAGTTTAGCTTCGCTAAACTAAGCTCAGCTAAGTTAAGTTCTATATCCACTGGACTCTATGCGCTATATTAATGCACATCCCCTGTATATTGTACATCCTTGTATATTGTACATTTTATACATCCTTCGTATATTGTACATTTTATACATCCTTTGTATATCGTACATTTTATACATCCCTTGTATACTGTACATCCTTTGTATATTGTACATTTTCCGATCATATATTTGTATTTATCTTGTATATTTTTTCTTTTTCCTCTTGAGCACCAAACACCAGAGCAAATTCCTCATATGTGAAAACCTACTTGGCAATAAATCTGATTCTGATCCTTAGCTTAGTTTAGGTTTGTTTAGTTTAGCTTAGTTAAGTTTAGTTTAGTTTAGCTTAGCTTAGCTTAGTTAAGTTTAGCTTAGTTTAGTTTAGCTTAGTTTAGTTTNTTAGTTTAGTTTAGCTTAGCTTAGCTTAGTTAAGTTTAGCTTAGTTTAGTTTAGCTTAGTTTAGTTTAGTTAAGTTTAGCTTAGTTTAGTTTAGCTTAGTTTGCTTAGTTTAGCTTAGTTTAGCTTAGTTTATCTTAGCTTAGCTTAGCTTAGTTTAGTTTAGTTTATTATATGTAGAAAACTCAGTCAGGTCAACTGGATTCAAGTTTCTAATTCTGAAATGTTTCACCATCCATCCAAATGACTTCATCAGTCAGAAACGAATGCAAAGAAGGAGGAGTGTTCAGAGGTCTACATCAGAAAACCAAACAGCAGATCTGTAAGTGGACGGCCCAGCACAGGAGAAATNGTTCAGAGGTCTACATCAGAAAACCAAACAGCAGATCTGTAAGTGGACGGCCCAGCACAGGAGAAATGACACCACAGGACAGACTCAGCAGTTTACCTCCGCCTGAATGACAGAGGACATTCCTCTGAAGATGATGATGTTACATTTTGGACCGGCTGGTTTGAGAGAGGAGTGAAGGAGGCCATTTATGTTCATGTAGAGAGACCTTCCATCAACAGAAATGGAGTCTCAGATACAATCTACCACCACCTATAGTGCTGCTGTCTTCCCTTCCTAAGACATTTGGAGACAGGTCCTGCATTCAACCAGGGGACCATTGAAAATTAGATGTTGAAATTAGTTGTTTGAAACTTGTTCATTGTTTTTAAATTTGAATGATGCAATTCACNAATTAGATGTTGAAATTAGTTGTTTGAAACTTGTTCATTGTTTTTAAATTTGAATGATGCAATTCACATCACACATTATTCAAAATATCCGATTAATATCTATTTGATTTGAATTGAAGGTTAGTTGTGTTTGGACACCATAGTTACTGGAGGTTTTAGCCTCCTTCTGTGCATTCATTTCTGACTGACGAAGCCATTTGGATGGATGGTGAAACGTTTCAGAATTNCTCCTTCTGTGCATTCATTTCTGACTGACGAAGCCATTTGGATGGATGGTGAAACGTTTCAGAATTCAAAACTTGAATCCCGTTGACCTGACTGAGTTTTCTACAACTTATCTACTGCCTGGAGGACTGAGAATCTTCATCAAAACTTTATATTAGCTTAGTCAGTGCTACAACTAAACTTGGAAGCAGAACAGTAAAGTTTTTGTTTATAAGATCAACAAAGAGCAGATGAACAAGGGCAATAGGTTTTTATTTTTTTCTTTTTACAGCTGAAAGTTAGCAGTCATAAGAGAATCGTGATGAAATCTTTAGTCATCATACTATATGATGGTCCTAGATTGCAGGTACACCCAAACTGCTGATTTAGCACTTTTGCAACCAAAGATGCCTGTCACAAAAATCTGAACGTGTCAGAAATTTAGGACTAAAATGTCCCAACTGCTACGACCCACATTTATAAACTGGGACAGATAGTTAACAAGCTGATGAATTTTTTTTTTTTTTTTCCCTTTCCTGCTTTTTGTAGCACAACAATTCATCAAGCATTCATTGCACAATGTGAAACCACTATTATGGTTCTTATGAAATTATAATTAGAAAACCAAGTACTCAATGCAAGGCAGAAATCACATGATGAATAAAACCAAAGTGTGAACACTAAGTGAGATTTTTGTTTTTCAGTCTTTTTCTTATATGACATGGTGATGTGGAAATATAAGCTTTAGCTATACTTTTCCGACGAGTCTATAGCAGTAATGGCTGGAAAAATTGAAAATATATGTTGGGCAAAGAAATCCCAATCATCACTTTTTTCCGCTTTTTATTTTCCAACTGGTTACAACATTTAGAGATTAATGGTGGTAGAAACCCTGGTTTAGGATTTAAAGGGCTTGATTGTGGTTTTAAACATCCACTGAGTGAAGCTGTTTCAGAGCAGGATAAATGGCGTGATAAACGCGTGATAAATGTGATAGTTTAAAAGGCTTAAGCTTGGTACATGAATTAAGCCCCTCTGAGTCTCATGTGGGGTTCAAATAAATGAAGAGGAATGCAATCAGCTCCAAACGGCTTCCAGATTAAAGCAAGTCCCAACAGGCAGGATCAGCAGAGAACAATTTGACCCCTGAACCCCTAATAATGTATTGAAATCCCTGCTGCATTCGACTACACGGCCTGACAGGTTGTTGGATCAGCACAGCCTTCAGAGAAAGTTGCCACGAGGGCTCTTCACTTAATGAAATCTCTGTGTCTTTTAATGACTGGCCTCAGGACCTTTCTACTCCTTATTTGATTTGGAGCAAACCCTGCAATGCACACATTTCTGTGGCATGTTCGGAGCCCTCGCTTTGCCTCGCACCGCGTCTCATGTTCAAGTCCCACACTACAGAGAATCAAATTAATAGCACCGCCACTTAAAATGGAAATCAAATATGGCAAATCTGAAGGATTTATCAATACACATTTATCTGGAGATATGGTGCAATCCAGGATGAAATGGATCGCTAATGCTCTGAATTGGATTTTGCTCGTCTTTCATCAACAAAAGAGTGGAATTAAATTCTTGGATGAGATGAACTAATTTATTTTTATTTTACTGAGCTGTACATCCAAGACTGAATTAAGGGTGTGTGTGTGTGTCTCTGTGTGTGACACTTAATTTCTAACCTCTGCCTGAAAAAAAAGTCAAAGAAAATGCCCAACTTTCCTACTTGGAAAGTTTTCTCAACCCTGACGTCATGTCAGTGCGGTTGTTAACACATAAACGTCATTTCTCTATTTAAATTAACATTCAGAAGCATTTTCTTTAAATCAATGACATACAGACAGTAACAGCCTAAACACAGAACACTGGCAATGCAGCAGCAGCTGTTTTGAAAAGGTAAATAGTTCATAAATGTGAAAACATAGCTTCTTCTGTGCAACAGAGCAAACAAAATGTACTTTGCAAAGTGCACTTTGTTTAGTTTAAACACACAATGGTTGTGAATTCCGAGTTACAGCTTTCCAATTTCCACTTACAGTGAATGTAGCATTGAGCTGCGGTGCTGATAGTGCTGATTTTAGTAGATAGTATTTGTATTTGTAGTAGTATAGTACGTCCAGATGAAAATGCCAATGATGCCGGGGGAGAATAAGTTCGTTAAGTGTCCGCTGTTTCTCTGACCACCCCTTCTCTTTGTCTAAGCACCAAGAAAATTATGAAAGAAAAAAATTATGTTTGCTCAGTTTAAGTTAACTTTAGTTAATATTATATTGTATAGTGCAAAGGCCACAGGCCAGCCCACCAATGGCTGTGGGCCGCTGGGAAAGGTCCTGCCTCTCTCAATGGCCAATCTAACCCTGTCAGGTGACCAAGTGCATGCCAGAAACTGAGGTGGAACCGCTGATGGACAATAGCAGAATGAAAAATAGGGAAATTAATAACAGGAGCCAAGCAAATAAAAACAAAAGAAAGAAATGGAGTGTGACCTGGGTGTCACATCATACTATAGATAGGAGATGCTGTGGCAGAAAGAACAAAACCTGTAATAGGCCATTCATCATTTGGAGCAAAAGAAAAAGAAAAATGAAATGAAGTAAGGTGTGAAAATATGGTTGCTATAAAAATTCTATTGAAAATTGTATGTGAAATTCACATAAAGTCCTGCTGAGTTCATTCAGGTTTGTCATAATAAATCTCCATCAGAATAAAGGTGGATATGTTAGAATCCAGTGAGCAGGAAATAGAGTGGCTCTTTCAGCACGTGTAATGCTGGTGAAAATGCCGTGGCACATGCAGACGTGGCGGCCTGTCAGCCAACAGCCGAGCTTTAGAAAAGCCGGTTGTTGTCTTTGAAATGTATTTTGGCAAACGTGTCCCACTCACACGCACATTGCCGGCGCTGTGATCAAAATGATGGTAACGAGGCGCAGGGAGAGAAGGAGGTCATGCAGAGGTGAATGTATTCATTACAGCAGCTCAAAGTCAGCGAAGAGAAGGAAGATAGGAAATCAGAAAGCTGAGCTTTCTACCAGCATGCTGCAGCTCAGCCTGTCAGAAAAGCTGTTGCTAAAACATCAGCAAGGCAAACCTGCATCTAAGTGTGCTTCAATGACACAGCAACGCAGAATCCCTGTTAACAAGTCATCCAGCAGAGACATCTAGTCAGCACGTCCACATCTAGTCAGCACATCCACACCTAGTCAGCACGTCCACATCTAGTCAACACATCCACACCTAGTCAACACGTCCCACCTAGTCAACACGTCCACACCTCATCAGCACGTCCACATCTAGTCAGCACATCCACACCTAGTCAGCACGTCCACACCTAGTCAACACGTCCACACCTCATCAGCACGTCCCCAGTCAGCACGTCCACATCTAGTCAACACGTCCACACCTCATCAGACATCCACATCTAGTCAGCACATCCACACCTAGTCAGCACGTCCACACCTCATCAGCACATCCACATCTAGTCAGCACGTCCACACCTAGTCAACACGTCCACACCTCGTCAGCACGTCCACATATAGTCAGCACGTCCACACCTAGTCAACACGTCCACACCTAGTCAGCACGTCCACATCTAGTCAGCACGTCCACATCTAGTCAACACGTCCACACCTAGTGAGCACGTCCACATCTAGTCAGCAGGTCCACATCTAGTCAACACGTCCCACCTAGTCAACATGTCCACACCTCATCAGCACGTCCACACCTAGTCAGCACGTCCACATATAGTCAGCACGTCCACACCTAGTCAGCACGTCCACATCTAGTCAGCACGTCCACACCTAGTCAACACATCCACATCTAGTCAGCATGTCCACATCTAGTCAGCATGTCCACATCTAGTCAACATGTCCACACCTAGTCAACACGTCCACACCTAGTCAGCACGTCCACATCTAGTCAGCACGTCCACATCTAGTCAACACGTCCACACCTAGTGAGCACGTCCACATCTAGTCAGCAGGTCCACATCTAGTCAACACGTCCCACCTAGTCAACATGTCCACACCTCATCAGCACGTCCACACCTAGTCAGCACGTCCACATATAGTCAGCACGTCCACACCTAGTCAGCACGTCCACATCTAGTCAGCACGTCCACACCTAGTCAACACATCCACATCTAGTCAGCATGTCCACATCTAGTCAGCATGTCCACATCTAGTCAACATGTCCACACCTAGTCAACACGTCCACACCTCATCAGCACATCCACATCTAGTCAGCACATCCACACCTAGTGAGCATGTCCACACCTCATCAGCACGTCCACACCTAGTCAACATGTCCACACCTAGTCAGCATGTCCACATCTAGTCAGCACGTCCACACCTAGACAACACATCCACCTCTAGTCAACACATCCACATCTAATCAGCATGTCCACACCTAGACAACACGTCCACACCTAGTCAACACGTCCACATCTAGTCAGCATGTCCACACCTAGTCAACATGTCCACACCTAGTCAGTATGCCCACATCTAGTCAACACGTCCACACCTAGACAACACATCCACCTCTAGTCAACACATCCACATCTAGTCAACACATCCACCTCTAGTCAACACGTCCACACCTAGACAACATGTCCACCTCTAGTCAACACGTCCACATCTAGTCAACACGTCCACCTCTAGTCAACACATCCACCTCTAGTCAACACGTCCACACCTAGTCAGCATGTCCACATCTAGTCAACACGTCCACATCTAGTCAACACGTCCACACCTAGTTAACACATCCACATCTGGTCAACATGTCCACATATAGACAATANCTAGTCAACACGTCCACACCTAGTTAACACATCCACATCTGGTCAACATGTCCACATATAGACAATACGTCCACATCAAGTCAACATGTCCACACCTAGTCAACATGCCCACATCAAGTCAACACGTCCACATCAGTCAACATGTCCACATCTAGTCAATAGTCCACATCAAGTCAACATGTCAACGAGTCAACTGTCCACATCGATTCAACAGTCCACTTCAAGTCAACACATCAACATCAAGTCAACACATCAACATCTAATCAGCACATTCACATCGAGTCAACACGTTCACATCAAGTCAACACGTCCACATCGAGTCAACACGTTGACATCAAGAGGAAACCCACCAATATCCAACAAAACATGCCCACACTGAGTGAGACACGCCCACACCAACACAGATAAGCCCACAGGAGAGGAGACACTCCCACAATAGTAAAGTCCACATCAGAACAAACATGTCCAAGAGACATCATATTAAAATTGTCTGTTTATATTTCTTCATGGCTTCTTAAGAAGGCAGCAGGAATTGTTAAATCACCGTCTGAACTTGTCCAATCACATTAACCGGGTGGGACATAGTGACACTAGTGACACTATTCCAACAAGAAGTTACTCTGAGAGGTCATACCTCCACCAAGATCAACAAAATCCCCAGTAAAAAACAATGAAAATGTGAGCTCTGTCACAAATCCATCAGATCTGGATCTATATTCGATCTGGGCTAAACTGCATGTGTTGACATGTCTGAATGTTTTCATTGAGACTGGATTCATAGGCTGAATTTACACGACCACGTACATGTGACCTGATTCCGATCTTTTGCTCACATACATCAAGTATGATGCATGTGAGCGTGCATCAGATTTGCTTCCTGAAGATGTAAATGGTAAAAAGCCACATGGAATCAGATATTCTCAAATCTGATTTGGGCCACTTGCATATGTGGAAATAAATCAGATACGTATCAGATATCCACCAATGTGACTGCTGTNTTTGGGCCACTTGCATATGTGGAAATAAATCAGATACGTATCAGATATCCACCAATGTGACTGCTGTCTGAATCCACAGATCAGAATTTCCTTCCCATTCCGACTCCTACGTAATGTTCTGCTTTATCTGCATATGATGATGTCAGCATCAATATGATGATGCTCTCTGTAAACAGAAATGAAGGACATCAGACATGCTGATGTGTGATTATGTCAAATAGACGTGTTAGTGTGTGATAACAGGCTCCTGTTACAGCAGCAAAACTCCAACTCCACCCGCTTCTCCTCCGTGATTAACCAATGAAGATACATGTCCTGATGGAGAGATAAACGCTCACACAACATATCAGACATATCAACATATCAACATAACTTTCTCTCTGCATGAGAAAGTTTTAACCTGCTGATCAGATTTCAAATACTTCTCTCATCTTAGTCCATCGAAGCATTTTCTTTACATGCATCTCAGAAATGTGCGCATGCATAGTTGCATCCTGCTGCTACAGGTCAAAGCCTGTACATACAGGTATCAGATATGAGTTGCTTAAAAAAGAAAATATAAATACACTGAACAAAAAATCAGATATAGGCAGAAGATCAGAACTGAGCATCAAGACGCAGTGTAAATCCATAGTTTCCAAGAAATAGGCAGATATTATGAAAGATGCCCTGTCTTGCAGTATTAAAGTGAAAAACTCCTATATCCAGATCCAGATCTGCCTCAAAATATTCCTTCTGTCCTTTTACCCAAGAAGCTTCTACAGACAAAATGTTATCAGAGTCCACTGAAAGCAGAAGAATTAAACAGATGGCAGCCTGAAACACCCAGCTTTGTGCACTTTTATGCACCAAAATACAATAACAAAAAACTCCAAAAAACCTGAAAATATAAAAACAAAACAAGAAAGTAGAAAAAATGAATGAAGTAATTTTGATGACGTAAACATGGCCTGTACATATTTAGTGACACATTTTCTAAATAGTTGGTGTTTTTCCACCAATCAAAATCTGACCCTGCATTACTGAAGTGTTTTACACTTTGCAGTTATGATTATGTTGCGTTTACATGTTTTCAGGCAGTGTGCACACTACTGACTGCTGGTTTTATATTTGTGGTGCGAAAACAGTGCAGCCTTGACATGGAAAGTTCAATTCATTTACAAGAATCGGCTCAGTCCGATCTTCCCATGTGAAAGACCTATTCATGAATCAAATCACCGATTCATCTGCAGCGGGGGTGGGGTGGCATGCACACACTTCTGTACTACCATCCATCAGCTGTTGTCGCCTGCTGATTAGGTCCTGCAGAGGGCGCAAACAATTGCAGCAGTCTCACTGTATAAATACAGTATGTGCAAATAAATGTATATATGTGTAAATAAATGTATACAGTTTTAAGGTAATTACTTTTTCCTTTTGAAAATTATTCTTATTCTTGTCTAGTTGTTAATTGTGTGTGTGTAATAATGTGTCTGCATGTGGTGTTTTAATTTATAAATAATATCCAAAAACACTGATCATAAATGTGTATAAATTGGCTTCCCAGTACATCAGTGTTCCTTGTAGACATGGCCACACACAAACACACACACAAATACGCATACAGACAGAGAGCAACAACAGGCTAGGCTAGGCTATTAGCTCAGCAATTAGCATGTTCAGTAGCCTAAACATTTCACACACTGGTGCTTTAATATGCTGGTAACAATTCCAAACACAAACAGGTAATCATTATAATGGGTTGTGGAGTCGCTTCCTTTTACTTTCAATATGCTGAGAGACAAACTGAGCAGAAATCTCATCATAAAGNGTGGAGTCGCTTCCTTTTACTTTCAATATGCTGAGAGACAAACTGAGCAGAAATCTCATCATAAAGTGAGCAGTGAGCATACCTTTATCCCTTCCGGCAAGCTCCGTCTTTCATTCTTCCCCCACTCAAAAAATGGTGAATTAGCTCTTTTGGTTCAAGTGGTTCTCACAACTCATATGGCTCATATGACTCTCACGGTTCATACGACTGTTCAGCTCCTCCTCCGGTTCATTCAGCTCACACAGTTCATCAGTTCATTCAGCTTTTACGGTTCATAGGTTCATTCGGTTCAAACGGCTCTAGCAGTTCTCGGCTCTCGGTCCTCTGAGTCTGAGTCTCTACTCAATGAGCCTGTCTATGAGCTGCCCCCCCCCCCCCCCNCCCCCCCCCCCCGGTGGTCACTCATCTACACTACATCAAAGCAGTGTTTGTGCCACATAAACTAGATTGCCTGAACCAATCTAGTCATTAGTTTTATGGTTGGAGTTAGAATGCATTGATTAATCTCAAAGACGGGATGTTGTGAAAGAAAAAGTAGATAAATATATAGAATGAAAGAAAAAGTATATAAATATATTGAATCTCATTCATTTATATCACGAACTGGAATGAACCGGAAGTACGTGGTTCAGTTACAATTGTGGACCGGATCACCAACTCATGGACTAAGAATCGATTCTTTTTGATTCAATGATTCATGAACTGGCCATCTCTAGTGCAGCCATGATGGACTTCTGAGCAGATCAGAGGAAATAAAATACGCCTTAAAGACCTCAAACAGGAGAACCTGACAAGATCATCCTTACAACCTTCCAAATATCGGGACTTTGTTAACATTGTCAAAACAGGAGAATCTGCTAAATAATGACGCAGCATCTCAGGCTTTAGTGCTGTATAGTTCAAATCTGTTTGCTGCACTATCAAACACTTTTTTTTGTCTCATCTGTTAATTGTGCAGATCAGGAAACCTTGTCATGTATTTTTACTTTCCTATCAAATAAAGGCCAGAATGAATTAAATTAATAAAGTCTTTTCAATTCTGTTGAAGGAGCAATTCATTTTTATGTTTAATCATTGGTGAAGCACAAAGAATACACAATCACAGCTACGAGCTTCAGTTCATCATTTTTATATTTCGTTTTGCATTTCCATACTATATTTATTCATATTCATCTTTCTTTTAGCCTTCGCGTAGAAATCCTCAGAGTGTATCAGTGTGTGTCTGTGTATATTAATATTTCTGTAAGAATTCCAGGTGGCTTTACATAAATGTGCTGGGCATTAGTATGCAGAGCTTGTTAGATGTTTTTTTTTTTTTTAATCTGGCTTCTTTCCTTCCTCTCCTCTTGGTCCTCCTCCTCCTCCTCTTCTCGTTAGTTTTCTGCGGCCGCTGTGAGTGGCCTCCCCGGGGCTTTGCCAGATTGAGTCAGGCTTACAACGGTTATCTGGGATGTGCACGGCTTTGTCATAATTGCCCCTCATGAGCTCACCGCAGCCGCTATTTCACATGCTAAACCCTATTAGCCGCTGCATATGTTACCATGCTTTGCCTTATTGTGTTGCTTTGAATGCTGGTGCCAATTAGCTGAGCTCAGCCCTGGCTGACGTCTCCAGTAAGCTCATTACTTCATGTGTTTATCCAGCACAACATACAAATTTATTATTGGTAAAAAGGTTAGCTCCTTTCTCATTTTCCAATTAGTTTTGAAGAAGGCGTGTAGTCCCCTTCACTACACTTTACTCTGAAATTGTATAATGTGAACTTATTAGCAATTTTTGTCTGTGGAAAACAAAACCATTTATTAATGACAAAATATTTTACTTACACTTTAGGCATTGAATAATATATACACTGGGCTGTAAATATTTGTTAATTATGATGATAGAAAGTAATCAAAATGCTATTTCAAATGTTTCTGAATGTTTCGTGAAAGTGACTGAATTGTCATAATGTGTAATTAGGCTGACCAGCCATTCCATTTTTCCCAGGATAGGCCCGTATTTTAGCTCCTTTTAACGTGTCCTGACTTATTCTGAAAAAAATCTCCATTTGTCCCATATTTCAGGGATCTATTAAAAAAAATTATTTTCCCCCTTTATTAGTTATGAGTCAAAGTGGGTTGCATGGACCAACCCACCACACACACACACAAAACATCAAATCTATCAGCATCTGGCTCTGGTGTCTGCTGAGCCGTTCACCTTTACATGAGAAAAATGCAGCTACTTTTAGCTTATTATGATGAAACGAGCTGCAGCTTCAACAAAGAGCATCAAAATAAATGTAAATTCATAAAAAGCTTGTTTGCTTCCGATGCAGCAAAGCATTTGTGGAACTTGTGCAGCACTTTTCCATCACACATGGAGGTGATGGTGACAAAATGCAGCAATCAACACACCAGAAAGCAGAGAACAGGAAGTTTGCTACTCCAAGTGTTTCTGGATTTTTGTTCAACAAAATTTAAAATCTGATAAAGTTTACGCAAGTGAAGGACTTTTTGCTTCTGACTCTTGTTCACTCTTGTTCTGATCCTGTGACTGCACAGCTAAACATATCAAGAAGCTGTGTGAGCCTAAATTTTCCTCTGCAGGAACAGGTTGCTGACATCTGTCCCCTATTTTACTTTCCCAAAAGTAAAATAGGGGCTAGCCTCAGCCTATGTATAATGTAATATTTTTGTATGTTTTAGATGTGTGTGATATTCTATAATTAGGGTTACATTTGATCAGTGCTATCCTCTTGCAATTAAGCCTCCTTCTAATAACCTCAGCATGACACTAGGACTATAGGCTGTTGCCATTCGACGTAACCAGTCCATATTCACAGTGACAGTAACCTTTATCGAGTGGAATTAAGTGATTTAACACGAGGATCAACAGCTATGACAGTTACAACACACTAACTGTAGAGACATGAATAGGATATAGCATTATTACACATTATGACAGGATGCTGCATCACATACAAACATGGCATAGCCTAAATCAGTGTCATTACCAAAGAAACAAGAACAAACTCACAACAACCATCACATTTACTCATACAACCAGCAAGTAAGCAAAAATGCTGTAAAACACAAATAACACAATCAGATTCAACAGGCTTCTCCACAGATTCCAGCCACATAAAAATCCATCAGACTTACCAATTTACATCTTACATCTAACTTACATCTGAACTTACATCTGAAGACAAAGTCCATCCTCCTTTCTGTCTTTAGAAAGAGTTTAACGACAAGGCTGTACAGTACATTGATGCATTTCAGTTCCAAAATGTGAAAAAAAGTGTTGCTAGTAAATCCATTTCATCTCCTCCTTCAGCCATTGAGTGTTAAAAAACAACAGGGCTAAGTAAAGATCTAAACAAAAAATCTAAAGCACTACACCTAAAAATCTAAACATCAAGAAAGAGAGTTTAAATAAATCTTAGATAATGCTAGTTTACGTGCTAGCTAGTTTTACTTCAGTTAGCTAACTGGCCCTCTTCTTCTTCTTCTGATGAATTTCCGGCAGGCTGTAGCTGCATAGCATCATGCAGCCCTCTGTTAACTGGCCCTCCGATGACGTAGACCAAGGCCATCTAGAAGGCTCTGGCGTGTAAAAGAATACACCCAACATGGCAAACTCAAAATCTGATTGGTTAAAGAATATGACAATCAACAACATTGTCCCATTTGCTTGAATTACAGAGGGGATTCACTTGAAATTCTGAAGGCCTCAGGCTAGATTTTTTTTACCCAGAGACAGCACAGGTGGAAAATCTGATTGGATAAAAGCTCTAATTTATATGAGCTGCACTGGAAGCAGTGCAACTGAGGGAGAGAGTAGCAATGAAGTGATGTTAATAATAAACTGATGGGAACGAGCTTTGTAAAATACATATAGCATTAATTAAAATATATATTAAATTATAAAAATATAATTTTCTGATTCTGACAATCTCTAAGCCAGCAGAGAAGGCCTTGCTGGCTGACAGCCCCCCACTGCATTTGATAAATTAGCTATCTAATTTAATTTAGATAGTCTAATTTAATTTAAATGTAGTGGGGGTATTTCATATAAAACCACTGACAGATTTAACATGTCAGTAAGGACAAACAGGTCATGTCTGATAAACGTGTTACCAGCATCTTTTACTGTTTTAAGAGGAGTTACATTACAGCATGTTTTTAATTGCATTTCTGGGAAACAACTCATAAAACACACAAACACAAAATCCAAGTCTTCTTTCAGTCTGGTGGTAAATTTCAGCTTCATGAAATCACAATGTTTTAATTCTAATGGCCTCACATGAATTAGTGATCAATAAATTTGATAGATAGGCTCTTCCTCACTTCAACCTCTGTCCATTTACACAAACCCACGTGCACTGGGATTCCTGATAGTGTGTGGATACAGTCGCAGCATTATCTTCTCAGAAGTTGTGGTTTCATTTCCTCTCAAAACATGGAGTGCTAAATTTTTCTTTTCTTTGTGGATTTGATATGTTTGTTGTGCTTAAAAATGAAACAGTAAAAAGCCCGATTCTTATATGTGGCAGCTCATTAACACAGCGATCTTCATTAGCTTTTACCTGTGACACACCTGACAAAAACATGCTGGTACAATGATGCTCTGATTCATGTGAGCAAAGCTTTATGAACGAGCCTCAGTTATCACAGAGCTTATTTAGCAAGAAGCTGTGTAGGCAGCATGATTTTTTTTTATAAATTACTCTCAGTTTGTTGTCTCCTTATATTAACCTTCTCTGTCTCAGGTCTGTGCAGAGTCTTCTGGGAGTGTGTGTCCTCTGGTTGCTGTGCAGTCCTTTGCTGACACACACACACACACACACACACACACACACACACACACACACACTTTCTTGTCACTGATCACATGCAGGAAGCAGGGCATTGCTCTGGTTTCATCATGCTTGCCAGTTGGTGCTTGCTGTACTGGCCAACATAACTCAGGTCATTATACAGTGGACTCACGACAGAAACATTTTAAAAGACACAACTACACCTCAAGAGGACTTATTTTCCATTTTCAACTCTGTAAACTTGCACAGTAACTTTCCAAAGTGGTGTTTGACAGGGATTTATTTCCACATGCTATCTGTTGATAGCTTCAGAAATTAAATTCTGATGCCATCTCTTCCATACAGAAAGCAATGCCCAAAAACTAAATAAAATTTAAAAAATCCCAAACTGTCACCTAAACAGCAGCAAACTCTTGATGCTGCTGGTGGAAGGAATGGGAGGTTGCATGCTGCCATGAACACCAGGAGCTGGAAGCAGCATTCTGCAGGCTGTTTCTGATGTTACTCATGTGGTTAGCAATTGGCTGCTATTGAATAAGTGGACAGGTATGTTCATGTGGACTTCATTAAATGATGTGAACCATACAGAGAAGGGCTATTCCTTGTTTCCTCTGTCCACACGTCTTTTCCTCACATCTTAAGTAAGATGAGAGGAAAAGAGGTGACTTGTCAGATGTCTGTATGTTCACAACACTCTTCAGCTGCATTCCGAAGCTCTTATTTCACTGTTTCTCATTCCTCGAGTGACCTGGAAACCAATCCAGTCCGCCATGAACAGATCATTTTCACAAGTCATTATCATGATCAGATTCATGTTTCTACACGAATTTGAATTATATATTTCTATTCAAAAAGATTTCTCAGGCGCTGGATTGTATATGAGGGTTATTTTCTCATTTAAATTAGAGCCTTGATGTACTATTTTGTTTAGGTTTTTCTCTCTCTCCTTGTTGGTAATAGCTGTGGAACCTCTTCCAGTTCTTAGTACTTGTAAGTTTAGAAGTGAAAGATTTATTTAATTTGCTACATTGACAGGAAACTTTTATTTTTTTATTTTTATTTTTTTTTCTGTAATGTTTTGTTATGCTTTGTACTTGATTACCTGGGATTGCCTTATATGGCAATACCAGGGTTAGTTCTTCTTGCTCTTTATTATTTATTATTATTATATTTATATAAACTTATTCTTATTCCAGCCATTTTTTGACACTTAACTAGTTCCGCATACTTCAATAATAGCATCACTGTGCCAGGATTTAGGCGACTCCGCCTCGCCTCTATGGCTGTGCTGAATGAGCGC
>VXCM01007999.1:0-18565 GCA_014773175.1 Lucifuga dentata
GTTTCCTCTCATCATGCTTCCTCTCATGCTTCCTCTCATGTTTCCTCTCATCATGTTTCCTCTCATATTTCCTCATCATGTTTCCTCTCATCATGTTTCCTCTCATCCTGTTTCCTCTCATCATGTTTCCTCTCATCATGTTTCCTCTCATCATGCTTCCTCTCATCATGCTTCCTCTCATGTTTCCTCTCAGGATGTGGAATCAGTGTATTCCGTACAGAGTCTTTGAGAGACTTCAGCAGCAGGATCAGCGGATTCTTTGCCACTAGAACAACTGCATGAAACACATCTCCTGCATCTCATACATCCTTATTTTCACTACACGCATGCACACACACACACGCACACACACACTAACTGTTGTGAACAACGTTTCTTTTGCACTAAAAAAAACAAAACCCAGAGTTTATTTCCTGCTTTGTTCAACGGCTGGTTGTGTCAGATACAAGGAACAAGGAAATCATCCATTTGTAGCCAGCATCTGTGTGCGTGTGTGCGTGTGCGTGTGCATGTGTGTGTGTGTATTACTGTAATATGTTCAGGTAGCAGGCATTTGCACTGACTCACGTTTGCACTACTGTTGTGTTAGTCTTTCCTTGTTTTTATGTCCAAAAGTTTACTTTGCTGTACATGTCTCTCAAGTTATAATTTATAGTTTTATGCTACAAACTATAATTTTATAGTTTATAGCATAAAACTAACATTTATATTCTGTTCTAATTTATATTCTGATTTTCTGTGAACTTGTGCTGCTGTATTGTGTGAATTTCTCCCAACGATCAATAAAGTCTTATCTTATCTTATCTTATCTCATCTTACATGTTATATTTGTGGCTGTAAATAATTTGTTCCACTAAAAATGATGCTGTACTGTAAATAAAATGTGCTTCAGTAATAATTTGACAGTTTGGATGAATTTGTCTTTAAAGCATCTTGTTCAGATTTGGTTTGATCTGACAGAATGTGATGAGATCTGATCTGTTTATCTGCCGCAGATTTACTAAAAAAAAAAAACAAAACTCTTTTCACTTCCTTCCTGCAGCTTTCTGTTCTGTATTTTGCTGCAAACTGACATTTACTGGACTTCTGATGCTCCAATTGCTGCAATGGTTATTTCCAACGTCTGTTTATGACTTTAACTTACACAAACATGTTACTGACGGAGTCTTTCTGAAGTCTAAAGTCATTTTTGATGTTTGGCTTTTTGTCAATTTTGGATTTTATCTGTCATCTAAAAAGCTTAAAAATCAGATTGTGGCTTCTCAAAGATTCCACGTTTGTGCCAATTTTCTATTCGTTTTTGGAAAATTATTAAATCAAGAATAAAAACATAAAAGGGGAGAAATTTGAGTAAAAGTCTTTAAAAATGTCTTAAATAAAAATTTGGAAAGTATTCTAATTAAATTATTGAATTAGAAACTTCTTGATTCTCTACTTGATGCTAGAAAATTCTAAGTAAAGAAAGTCAGAAATAGAAAATTCTACCAAAAATACAAAAAAAAACAAAACAAAACAAAAGGAACAGGAAATTTGAAACAATTCAAACTTTTACTCTAAAAACTCTGTAAACAACAAACGAGGCCTTGAAAACAGCAGAAAACTGTTGTAGAATCTTGACAGAAATGTCAAGATTTTCACAAGCCAAGGTTTATAGTCCCAAAAAAAAATAAATAAATAAATTCAGTGACAATTTTGATATCACGGTAAAATGAGGGGAAAAAATAATAATAAAATGATGATATGAATATTTGTTGTAATTACTTGTGAGGTTCCTTAAGATTAAAGATTATCTTTAATATGAAACAGAAATGAATAATTAATAATTAATTAATTAATTATTATTATTAAATAATAATAATAATAATACTAATAATAATAATAATTATTATTATTATTATTAGTATTATTATTATTATTGTTTTATTTTATTTTTTTAATGCATCAGCAGTGTGAAGGCATACTGTTGAGCTCAGTGGTGCGCTGCTGCCCTCTAGTGGACAAAACGGTAATGACTATTTTGGCCTTAAAGGACCATACCATCCATTTTGCATTTTTGAGCCTAATATATTCAGTTTTCATACATGTTACGTTACTGACAATCATTTCCCAAAGGATAAAACCGTATTTCAGCTTTCCTGATATTTTGCTAAATCTCTTAATCTTTCAAAATCAAATATTCAAGTGATACACCCACCTTAAAAATCCATGTTTCTCCTGCTAATAGTTACACAGCCTTATGAAGTCACGGTCCTTTAAATTTTTCCATAAACGCAGGTCTTCTTTTGGGACTATATTCCCCGGTGGAGGCATACATTCACTCCACGCTTTTTATTGAGCTTAAACACTAAAATTACATAACTTCTAAAAAAACCTGAATACACGTCTTGTTGGTGATGATGGATTACCTATCCCAAGAACGTTTACAGTATCAACAAGTTGATTTTAATAGCAGAATGAACTGAAACCAATGGAGGTCTGGAAGGTAGGAAAAACACTTTTAATTCACCGTTCCAGTAGTATGCTTTGGGAAATGATTGCTAGTAACATTACATGTATGATAATTGAATATATTAGGCTCAAACATTCAAAATGGCCGGTATGGTCCTTTAAAAAATAATTCTTTGAACAAGTGCCACAGTAATTTCTCTATATAATTTTTAGACTTTAAATATTTAGAATTTTTGAGTATCAAGAATTTTCTGGAGTAAAGTTTCTTTCTTTATTTTATTTGTTTTTTTTTTTTGANTTTGAGTATCAAGAATTTTCTGGAGTAAAGTTTCTTTCTTTATTTTATTTGTTTTTTTTTTTTGAGAATGTTTAGAAAAAGTTGTTTTCAAGAAAAATCTTTCCAGCATGAAGTATCTCGTTTTGTTTAGAGGGTTTGAGATGAATAACGTAGAAAAATATTTTAATTCTGGCAGATTAAAATATTTGCCATTGCTGTACATTAACAAATGTTTAAAAACATACGATGATGCTGATCCAGCAGAATAAAAGTTTAGACATATTTCTGACAGTTATATGTACATATACATTATATTTTGACAGTTATGATTTATGTTGGTTTGTATTATAATAAAAACTATTTAACTCCTCCGTCGTTTAAATCCAGTTTATTATTGCTGCCAAGAAAATACATACCATATGTTCTGTATGTATTGTGAGCGAAGTCATTTTCCCAACAACTAAAGTCTGAATTCATAATACACAAAGTAAATAAAAGTGCAAAAAAACAAAAAAAAACAAACCAAGGTAAAGTCAATAAAAAACAAACAAGTCGAGTTTTTTCAACATGTCTTAACACAAATATGTAACATTTGAAAAACATGAAATTTTCTTTCACCTGAAGACATTTAGCCAAAATCTGATTACAGCTTTCACAATTCATCCATCAATTTTAACGCTTTTTAATTGTGCAAACATTTGTTATATGATGATAATATGATGAGTCAGCAGAAATCATCTTTGATATCTAGAGCAGAGTGAGGGGAGCGTGTGGATTCCTGCACAACAGAATCAGTGTGGTATCAGTGTGGTAAAGTTTCATGTCAGAGATCCTAATCACGCTCCTGAGTGTGTGTGTGTGTGTGTGTGTGTGTGTGTGTGTGCGTGCGTGTGTGCGTGTCCCTGATTCACACATATAGACGACTGCAAAGGACAGAAATCACGCGTGAAATATGAGCAAAGCTGCAACATGAGAAGATATTTGCTTTGCGTGTTGAAAAATGAGACGGTTTAAAGGGGACGTATTGTGACTTCCTCATGTTTCTATTTATTTCAGTAGCAGTTTGTGTTCAGGATGGTTAAAGTGTCAAAACTGGAGCTTGTAGAAATTCAGCCAGTAAAACACTTAAAGGACCCGAGCAGAAAGTTTAAAGGACCCTGAAAGCTTCATGGAGACCCCTCAATGCTGGCGGGAGCTCCAGGAAGATGGCAAAAAGGTTCTCGTCTTTGTCCTATTGGTCAGTTGGGGTACTGCATGGAGGACAGGAGGATCTGGGGTGGTGGTGGTGGTNTGAGCCTCCCTGCATTTCTCAGCAACTTCCTGTTCGTTTTTTGATTGGTCCTTTAGTTCTGTAACATGTTGATGTCAACAAGTAACATGAAATTTCCAAGCTGACACATATTTCAGTCTGTGGGTGTGGCCAGCTCAGGCCTGACGCAGCTGACCAATCAGAACACAGTGGGCTTTTCGGNGGGGGGGGGGGGGTCTTAAAAACATGGTACTTACAATGACCTGTTCTCATTCAGTGCACAAGGGAGAGTAGAAGTGGATTGATATGTTATTTTGCACATTAGCTCATTGCAAAAAGTGTCTAAATAAACCCAAACAATGGAAATGTGGACATGATGAGCAGGCTGGATGATGAAATGTGCAGCAGACCAGCAGTTTGTTTTTTTTACAGACTTCGTCGTCTTGTANGCACATTAGCTCATTGCAAAAAGTGTCTAAATAAACCCAAACAATGGAAATGTGGACATGATGAGCCTTTAAACAGGCTGGATGATGAAATGTGCAGCAGACCAGCAGTTTGTTTTTTTTACAGACTTCGTCGTCTTGTANCAGGCTGGATGATGAAATGTGCAGCAGACCAGCAGTTTGTTTTTTTTACAGACTTCGTCGTCTTGTACTTTCTGCGACTGTGTGTAGGCGTCATCACGCTGCGAGCAAACTGCAACGTTTCCTGCCAGATTTCCCAAAAACAGCTGGATAAGCGTTCCGCATCAGTCCGGTTTGTGTTTTCATTCGCTGCTGGAAGATGATCCAGATCTCTGCCAGCGTTCAGATCCATCTCCACTCACAGCAAACCCTCATTCAGTCCAAAGCCAGGAGGCGATTTCAGCGCTGCTGTGTGACAGACTAACAGCTCATCCAGCACGGCGCGAGACAAACGCTGCTTCAGTCTCACCTGAGGCTACCTGCCTTTGAGACAAGACGACCTGAAAGACAGAGAGAAAATCACTAAAACATCGTCTCCTGCTTCCTAAAGTCTTATGAGAGTTTCACAACCACATAAAAACTCTCGTCTCTGGATAAGATTCTGTTTGTGAATTACCTGAAAAAAAAAACAAAAAAAAACTTCTTTCCATAAAAATAAATGAAGTTGTTTTTTTTTTTAAGTGTCTTCCAAATCATAAATTAAGGGAAAATGTCAGTTTTTTTCAGTTATGTCTGCATGTATGTGTTAACACTGTCAAAAATATAAGATTTCATAAGAAACGTCCAGATTAATTTAAACTCTGGTTCAGATTTGTAAACCTTTATTGCATTAATTACTAGCTTTACATCAAAAACAGTTTGGTCAAACTCGTCAAGTCTGAACAGAATTTTGGATGATAAAGATTAGGAGATTAAAAAAAAATCAGACTAACTATAAAAACATCTCACCTTTTACTTTCATCTTTTCTTTTATATTAAAGCACATATCAGTTTTCATAAAGCATCTGAAATTTCCCACCAAAACACACATCTTCTGCTTATAAAGCCTAAATATTCCTTGGAACACAGCCAACGCGGTTTAGTCACGTGTTTCCGCTGCTCCACCTGCACATTGTATACCTGACTTTAAATACTGATTTTCAGATAAATTATGGAACTCTAATTCTCTACATCTACTTATGGAACATGTTTAAATAGTAAATCAATGTTTATTTCCATGCTGCACTTCCAGTATCTTTTATTATTGAGCATGCTAATTAAAAATTTTGAGGTAGAGAGCATAAATGAAGCGCTCCTTTTTGTCTCTTCCTGCATGCTTTTTTTTTTAACTTTTAATATTTCTGTGCGTAGACCAGCGGATCTGGAGTATCTTTCTGCAGGTTTTCGTGTGATTTCCTGTTTTCTCTGCTTACTTTTCCTCAGGGATTTCCCTGTGAGGTACAGGCAGCAGCAGCATCTTCTCCTCTGAGGCTTGTTCATTCATTACTGAGCAGGAAGGCTCCACAGTGGTCCAATCCATCCCGAGTCTCTCCTCCATCACCACCTCAGCTCCTCCTCCTCCTCCTCTTCTTGTCACTCCAGATAGCTCTCAAACACATCCAGCTCCGTGTCCGGGTCGTAGGGGACAGAAGCCGGGTCAGACAGCACCCCCAGGTCCACCAGGGCCTGATCCATGTCCTCGGGCAGAAACACTATGCCCACATTCAGGACGATGTACTCCATCAGAAAGGCATAGTAGAGGATCAGGACGTTCACAAAGAACAGGCCCAGATAAAACATATAGGGGAGTTCGTCCAGGAGCGATTCCACTGAATCTAGCTGGGCATAAACTGGCTGTGTCATAGAAAAGAAGGAAGAAACAGGAGCAGCAGGACGGCTGAGTGTGTGTTTGGTTCCGGACAGGAGCTGGAAGTGTCACCGTTAGAAAGCAGAGGCGTCCATTTCTGTCCTTGTCTTACTGCAGCACTGATTTAAACGCACTTTTTAAGTTATTTATCTGTACGGTCGAACAGAAAATGCCAGGCAGACAGGTAGGCTTAAATAAGTAACGTTCATAGCTAATAATAACCGGCGCACAGTATCAAAATATCCCGTTAGCTAGCTAGCTCGACGCATTCTCGACATTGGGTTCTTCGGTTTGCGGAATTCTAAACATGCCAGCTGGCCAGGGCTAAAAACAGTAGCTAAGAAAAACAAAAACGGATATTTCAAAGCGCAAAGTAGTTTAGATTTCATATATACTCTTCCGCATCCGTAACAAATATTTACAAAGCGAAACATTCATAATTAAACGCTTTTGACGATGTTTTCACAGTTTTATATCCCTGCCAACGTTTTCGCCTACTGCAACAAAACAGTCCCGACCACAAACCGAACCTCGGCAGATGATTGGCTTGTCGCTTGACAGTCTCAATTCTGATTGGTCTATTAAGTTGTCAAGCGATGCAGTGCCACCCTTGCCAGGGCGTGTCGCATCTTTTTGTCGTCATCACAAACCGCGGAAGTCAACATTGTAGTTTTTCCTTCCTCCGCTCTTGTAGCTTGCTTCCGGTCGCTGTTGTTGCGGATAAACTACAATTCCCAGAAATTCCTGACATTAAACCTGTTACGCAACGACGCTCGGAGCTGCTATTGCTGCCCGATCCCTTCTGTTTGCTAAGTCGGTATCTGTAGCTGTGTACCGGGGAAGTGGGTGGAATGCATCGGCGCGGACGCTAACCTCAGCCAAAAAACTCACCTTGAGAATTATCGGCTCCCTGAAAACCGCAACCATGTTCGGTCGGTCGCGGAGCTGGGTTGGAGGACAGGGGAAAGCGAAAAACATCCACTCCCTGGACCATCTGAAGTGAGTAGCTAGCATTATAACGTGGTTACCCAAGCTAATGTTAGCTTGTTTGATAACGCCTGACAACGGCTGTCAGTGTCGTTAACAAGTGAACTCCTAACTAATTAAAATGTCATTGCAGATAACTGACCAGCAAATAAGTCTAGTAAGCATGAGAGACGTGAGCTAACTATCTTAGCTTTAAGTTAAAGGGAACATCCACATCAAAACAGAATGCACATAGTGCTGCTATTCCATTAGTTCTGGACAGTAAAGTGAAGCTTAACACGTGTACCTTTAATATGGACAGTTTATATCATTTACTGTATAACATGGAGTTGGCAGTGATTGACTCTGTGGGCTGAGCTTTGAATTCAATAGATCATCAATCTGATAGTACCATTGAATAGGCACACACAGTTTGTGTTTCCAGCTCAGACCTGAAGCAGCTGGCCAATCAGAACTTGAGACAGTACCCAAGTGGCTGATTGTCACTCAGTGTGCACAGTGAGGCTCCACCTAGACAAAGTAGAACTGGATCAATGCATTTTTCTATATTAAAACATTGTAAGTGTGTCAAAATAGACCCTAAATGAAAAGAAGAATGAGGAAATCTGTGTAGTATGTCACTAGGTTGGTATTAAATGTGGTAATTACTTGGGATTAAAATAGGACAGGAAGTAAAAGTCAGAGTAACAGGATGGGACAGAAAAGAAAGGAAACATCTGACACGTGAGAAAATTTCACTTCCGCATCATCCTCTAATGCTCTCTCTCTCTCTCTCTCTCTCCATCCACCTCCCTCTATCAGGTATATGTACCATGTCCTGACTAAAAACACCACAGTGACAGATCACAACAGAAACCTGCTGGTGGAGACCATCCGTTCCATCACAGAGATCCTGATCTGGGGGGACCAGAATGACAGCTCTGTGTTTGAGTAAGTCCCAGCAGCATTAAGTATGCAGATGTGCCTCTTCCATGGGAATCAGGAACTTTTATTTTTTTATCCTTACAGATCATGTTTGCGTGCACACTCGTCTATGACCTCACATTCATACCTTCAAACACTCAAATGCTAGCTTTGCTGCTACAGCTGTAAGAATGAACTTGTTTTTATTAAATAATGTATCATTCAACCAACTTGGAAACGCTTTAATAAGTAACAGGTTACTATTGAAGTTTGATCATTTGATGTAGGAATGCTTGAACGGTCAAACCTCTTCTCTTAGAATCCCTTTTTTCTATGCTTCAGGCTTCTTGCAGCCGCTTTACAGTACGTTGATACTTGTGCATGTGCATGATCCACATATGTAACGTGGCAAACAGCATTTTGGAATGAGCAAGGCTTTACTACACTTGTGTTACATATTTGTCTGAACATTTTCTAGTCCTTATTTTTGAGAGAAAATGATTTGCTGGAGCCAAAGCCTAATTTCAGACACGGTACAAAGTGCAGGTGAGAGTTACCTCAGTACACAGCAATGAACTATGATTTATGTAATTTATGCTTCCGCTGTGCAGTTAAAGTTTTAAGTCTCAAACTGCTTAAGTGTAGCTTATTCATTAATACACACATTTTAATCACTAATGGCTGGAGTTTTAGCTTTGCACTAAGCTTAGTCTTAAACTAGATTTTCCTCATATTTAACTGTTTTTATTACTTGTTCCCTGTTATGCAAGTCCATAATATCCTGCTGCTTTTTATTGTCAGAAGCAGCTCTGTAATTAACTTTGCATGTAATCACTTCTGCTGAATTCATCACGATTCAGAAACTGTAAAATTTGCACAGCAGAATAGATTATTTGTCCCAGAATAAAGTATGAAATGGTCCTGCCTTGTTTTTTAATGCTGCTGGACTTTCTATCTTCATTCCCATTGGCTGTAGGATTTAGCAGAAAAAGTTGATGTGGATGTCATGACAAATGAAATGGCTGCGTGTCAGCCAGCTGTCATGGTGATTCTAATGTTTGTGTTTAGCTTCTTCCTGGAGAAGAACATGTTTGCCTTCTTCCTGAACATCCTCCGTCAGAAGTCTGGACGCTATGTCTGCGTCCAACTCCTGCAGACCCTCAACATCCTGTTTGAGAACATCAGCCATGAGACTTCTCTATGTACGTACCTGCACTCAGGTGTGCATGTGTGTGTGTACGTACATGCTGGTTTATAAGAACCCAGTGGTTAATGGTGACAGCATGTTTCAGTCTTTCTTTTATTATAGAATTTTTCGAAATCTGTGTCTCAAGTTCAGTTCAAATTCAAAATGCTTTATTGTCCTTTGAGTTGACACAAAAAGGAAAATTTTCTGCAGTATTGGCTTATCTAAAAATACATCCATGAAAAAACACATAACACACAAACAGATTTAAATTGCACATCTCTCATAAAACAGTAATTGCATATATGAAAATTAAAACTTAAATTAAAGGAGTTCAGTTTAAAAAACTCTCTAAATGACTGACAGCTGTTGGAATGAATGACTTCCTGTGTAAGTTCTTAGGAGCTGCAGGAAGCCTCAGTCTGCGGCCGGATGGAAGAAGCTCAAATCCTGATAAATCTGCTTTGCTTTCCTTAATCTGGATTTATCAAAGATTCCTGAAGTTTTTCCTGTCTGAGCTTTATGTGGCGCAGACACTGATGTCATTCATTAACGAGGTGTTTGAACATTCCTCCAAAAAAAAAACCAAAACTGGAATCAGTTAGAAAAAACAGCATTTTCCTACTAAACACACAGTCACAGTTCAATTGCCCCATAATTAATTTGAGCTAAATTATATAAGAATCATAAAGATTTTTTTTTTATCCTCTTCACATAAGAGTCACAGCAGCAATGAAAACTCCCACTTTATCTGATTAGACAATAAAGCAGAATCAGAGTCTTCACCCTGTTTTTCACCTTTGGGTGCTCAGTGCTCTAAAAAATCATGACGAAGACCTCTTCCTCTCCTCCTCTCTCCTCTCCTCTCCTCCCCTCTTCTCTCTCTCTCTCTCTCTCTCTCTCTCTCTCCTCTCCTCCTCCCCTCTCAGATTACCTGCTGTCCAACAACCACGTCAACTCCATCATCGTCCACAAGTTTGACTTCTCAGACGAGGAGATCATGGCGTACTACATCTCCTTCCTGAAGACGCTGTCACTCAAACTCAACAACCACACCGTGCACTTCTTCTACAACGAGGTGAGGCGCGGAGGGATGAAGGGATGGAGGGATGGTGAAATACAGAAGAGCTGTCAAACACCATGACAGATGAGAGGTTTAGAATGAGCGTTAGTACTGGAACAAATGAGTAAAAAACAGTTATGGAGATGAAGTGACAGACATTCAGATTTATTCTTCTGGAGCAGCAGAGATGTCAGACAGAAATAAGAATCTGTGAAGAAAATGTGACAAACTGAGATTAGCAGATGTTTCTGCTTCACTCTGCTGCTGCAGATTCTGTTCAGGTGTCTGGATATTTTATGTCATTAAAATGCTCTGAAAGGAGAGGAGGGAGAAAGAAGGAAGGAAAGGATGGTGGCAGAGACGAAAAACGAGTATTTGGGAAATGATTAATTATCAAATTCAACATCCTCGTTCCACATGAAGGGGAAGTTTTGATGAATAGAACAAGTTTGTAGGAGAAAAGGAAGATGGAAATATAATATGTGATGTGCAATTAATTACTTAAAAAAATCCAGACAAGTCAACCGTTGCTGTTATCACTCAATAATCTGCTGCAGACTTCCTGTGTCAAAACGTCAGCTTCCTGTTTAGCAGCAGTCATGTTTGTCTTCATCAGTTACATACACAGATGCATGAGAAATACATGCAGCATCGAAACAGCAATATGAAGCTGTTTTGTTTTTTTTTTTACTTTATTTGGACTTTAATTTATTCTAATCAGGTTTGGTTCAAAATAAGGTGGAATTCTTTCCAACCTGAGTTCAAAAAGAAGTCATTAAACATGTTTCTCAGCACGTTTCTGGTGAAACCAAAACCAGAACACCATGTAGATCTGACAGCAATGACCTTCAATTTATTTCCCTTTATTATTATTATTATTATTATTATTATTATTATTTATTTTTATTATTACTCCACAGGATATTAAAAAAAAAACTTCCTTTTTTTAGAATATAAAAGATGCTGTTCCACAACTGGTGGAACACTTTTAAACCACCAGCGGGCGCCATTAGCACGTCGATGACTTCATCTTCCTTCCCTGTCAGATCTACGCCTCATATTTTAAAGGACCATACCGTCCATTTTGCATGTTTGAGCCTAATATATCCAATTTTCATACATGTAACATTACTGACAACAATCATTTCCCAAAGCATACTACTGGAACGGTGAATTAAAAATGTTTTTCCTACCTTCCAGACCTCCATTGGTTTCAGTTCATTCTGCTATTAAAATCAACTTGTTGATACCTGAAACGTTCATGTTTTTGGGTGTATCGCTTGAATATTTGATTATGAAAGATTAAGAGATTTAGCAAAATATCAGGAAAGCTGAAATACGGTTTTATCCTTTGGGAAATGATTGTCAGTAACATAACATGTATGAAACTGAACATATTAGGGTCAAACATGCAAAATGAGTGGTATGGTCCTTTAAGGACCAGGACTTTGTGTTATTTTCAGCTGGAGAAGAAGAATCAGAGCTTTAGTTGCAGATTAGATTGAAACTTGTCACAGTTTAGAACATTTTCTCAACTTAGAAGTTCGCTGCTTTCACTAGCGTGGTGTTTGTGATCTAAACGTGAGTCTGCACAGCGTTTCTGCTTCTTTCTCTCTGGTTGTTTGTGGCTGTGAGCGCTGCGGTGTGTTGCAGCGATTAGCTCACCGGCGCCCCCTGTCTGTCTCCCACACGCAGCACACTAACGACTTTGCCCTGTACACGGAGGCCATTAAGTTTTTCAACCACCCTGAAAGCATGGTCCGCATCGCCGTGCGCACCATCACGCTCAACGTCTACAAAGGTGAGTGCCTGAAACACGCATGTGCACACGCTAACCATACGAGTGTTGTTGATGTTTTCTCACTTTGACATTTTACAAAGTGAAAAAATATTGAGACCAGCAAAGTACTCTGATAATACAGTAATAATGTTAAGTTTGGGGTTTTGCTGCTTTGCCTGGTGTTTGTATAGCTGAGATACTGCAGGTCCTTCACCCTCACAACACAGTCACCCCCCTTTACTCACATTAACTCTGTGTCTGTTTCCCTCTCCCTCCTTCACTCCTCCTCCTCTTCCTCTCCTCCTCTCTCCCTGCGCCCCCCCATCTGCCTAACTCCAGTCTCATGTAAGTTGGTTCCATTCATTAGTCTTTGTTTTTTTTTGTTTTTTTGTTTTTTTTGGAAGGGCTGGGTATCATCACATCAACACTGATACGACTCTCATAAATAAGTTAAATAAGTCTGATTATCATGTTTATTGTCACGATTTTATCAGTACAAATTTCACCTCATGGGATTATTTCCATATGAAGCCACATTAAAGGACCATACCACCCATTTTTCATGTTTGTGCCTAATATATTCAATTTTCATACGTTACGTTACTGACAATCATTTCCCAAAGGATAAAACTGTATTTCAGCTTTCCTGATATTTTGCTAAATCTCTTAATCTTTCAAAATCAAATATTCAAAAGTTTATACACCCACCTTAAAAATCCATGTTTCTCCTGCTAATAGTTACACAGCCTTATGAAGTCACGGTCCTTTAAATTTTTCCATAAACGCAGGTCTTCTTTTGGGACTATATTCCCCGGTGGAGGCATACATTCACTCCACGCTTTTTATTGAGCTTAAACACTAAAATTACATAACTTCTAAAAAAACCTGAATACACGTCTTGTTGGTGATGATGGATTACCTATCCCAAGAACGTTTACAGTATCAACAAGTTGATTTTAATAGCAGAATGAACTGAAACCAATGGAGGTCTGGAAGGTAGGAAAAACATTTTTAATTCACTGTTCCAGTAGTATGCTTTGGGAAATGATTGTCAGTAACGTTACATGTATGAAAATTTAATATATTAGGCTCAAACATGCAAAATGGATGGTATGGTCCTTTAATGCCTTAAACTTCAAATTGAAAAGTTGGTGCTAAATGTGTGGCTCAGATTGTATGTGGGGAAATGTATTGATACCCAGGCCTGTTTCTTGCTGATGTATTGTTATAAATGTATATGAATATGTTTGCAGTTCTTCTTGTAATATATTCTGTGCTGCAGAAAACCTGCATGCCTTTTTTTTTCTTTTGACTTGCAATTTTTTTTATTGTTTGTCAGTACGAATGACAATCTTTAGAACATAATCAACAGAAAAATTTTTTGTTTTTATGTTTTAAAACCTTTAACCCCACTCAACCTGTCATTAGTCCTGATAATGACCCTCTCCTGACCTCCGACCTCTGCAGTGGACAACCAGCACATGCTGCACTACATCCGGGATAAGACGGCGGTTCCGTACTTCAGCAACCTGGTCTGGTTTATCGGCAGTCACGTCATCGAACTGGACAAATGTGTGCAGACAGACGAAGAGTAAGTCAGCCTGTCTTCCTCACGCTTTATTCTTTATCAGGTGTATAATGTTCAACCAACACTCAACCCCGCCTCTCGCCCAAAGGCCGCTGGGATAGGCTCCACCCCTACCCCGCGACCCTGAATAGGATAATTAAGTGGATATGGAAAATCGATGGACGGATGTTTATCAACCAGTATCTAACAGCACATGCAGACAGTTATTCACCATGTGGCCACTAGGGGGCAGGCTTCTCTTTATTTTACATTATGCATGACAATCAGCTTGTTTTATTGGCTGTTTTAGGCATTTAGTCATCTCAGGGTGGAATGTGGCTTTAATTTTTAAACCCCTGAAACTCTGACATTGTCCTTAAAATTCCTCTTAAGCAGTGTAAAAGATAGAAGACAATATCACACACACACACACACACATACACACATACATAAATATAGATTGTGTATTCCATGGCTTTATTAAAGCTATTAAATATTATGCTTATACTGATTGAAATATTTTCAAGATACCATTTGTATACAACTGTTTTGACTACGTTACAGTTAATTAAAAAAAAAAATCTACAAGAAAATTGAATATATTAGGCTCAAACATGCAAAATGGCCGATATGGTCCTTTAAAGGCAGAATGGTGGCTCATTGATAAAGTTAAATAAAGATGACTAAAGGACCATACCAGTTATTTTACATATTTGAGCCTGAAAAACATACTACCTGCATACTTGTTACAGTACTGACAACTATTTTCCAAAACATAAAACCATATTTTAGTGTTTGTGTTATTTTGCAAAGTCCTTTAATCTTTCAAAATTAAATGTTCAGGTGACACACAAACCTTAAAAGTCAGTGTTTTGCCTTTTAACACGTGTGTCCAAATGTAGAATTTCTTGGTAAACATCATCTTCTCCTGGGACTATATTTCCTGGCGGAGACGTACATTTTCTTCTGTGCAGCTCTGTGTTGGATCAGTTATACAGAGTAACTTTGGAAAAAAAAGAGCAGCGTTTGGTTCACTGCGATGGATTATTTATCTCAAGCGTGTTTCGAGTCTCCAGTTGATTTTAGTAGCGTACTGAAGCAAAACCAGTGGCTGCTTGGAAGGTAGGAAAAACAATTCTAATATTTACTGCTCCAGGTACATGATTTGGAAAATGGCTGGTTGTAATGCAATGTATATGTGGATTGTATTTATTGGGCTTAAACATGCAAAATCACCGGTTGGTCCTTTAAGTTTGCAGCCTCTTTTTTTTTTTTAAACTGAAACTTGGGCCATTTGAGCTTTGACCATTTCTGCTTCCTGAGTAACATCTCCGCGTCTCGTTCTGGCTTTTCAGACATAAGAACAGAGGGAAGCTAAGCGACCTGGTGGCCGAGCACCTGGATCACCTTCACTACCTGAACGACATCCTCATCATCAACTGTGAATTCCTCAACGACGTTCTGACCGACCACCTCCTCAACCGCCTCTTCCTGCCGCTCTACGTCTACTCGCTGGTCAGTGCCGAGACGGTACGTCAGCGCCGACAGCTTCAAAACACAGATAAAGCTTTGGTTGACATTTCACGGTTAACATGTGAGAGAAGCTGCAGGCGCACGTGTGTGTGCACGTGTGTCCATGTTCACGTTTAATTGTAGGTTGGATGCAAGACTTAGTTTCACAAATTCTGCCTCTTGGTTTAGTTTCATTTCACATTCACGGTTGTATTCCTGCCTGCTTGTTGAGCTAAATCCTGCTTTTAGACACAAGGGTCGATTGATAAGTTCTGAGCCTGGCGAGTACTCTGAGACTTTTTGTTGAAGTTATATAATTCGTCATGTTTTTGCACAGCAGCTGCATTCATTTGAGCTCAATGATTAAAACCTACTACGCTTTGTGTGTTGTACAAAGAGGACAAATGGTGTGTCTGCACACACACATGCACATTTAACTCAACGCGGCTGTTTACAAACAGCAACAAAAAGGCTGGAGCCAGTTTAAATCTGTCCCACATTGTTGGCTGAAGTTGAAAGGAAATTATGAATAATTAACATAACATCTGAGTTAGATCTTTTTTCTTTTTTTTTAAGCACTCAACTTATCGATCAACACTAATAAGTGTTAGTTAAAGGACCATACCACCTATTTTGCATGTTTGAGCCTAATATATTCAGTTTTCATACATGTTACGTTACTGACAATCATTTCCAAAGGATAAAACCGTATTTCAGCTTTCCTGATATTTTGCTAAATCTCTTAATCTTTCAAAATCAAATATTCAAGTGATACACCCACCTTAAAAATCCATGTTTCTCCTGCTAATAGTTACACAGCCTTATGAAGTCACGGTCCTTTAAATTTTTCCATAAACGCAGGTCTTCTTTTGGGACTATATTCCCCGGTGGAGGCATACATTCACTCCACGCTTTTTATTGAGCTTAAACACTAAAATTACATAACTTCTAAAAAAACCTGAATACACGTCTTGTTGGTGATGATGGATTACCTATCCCAAGAACGTTTACAGTATCAACAAGTTGATTTTAATAGCAGAATGAACTGAAACCAATGGAGGTCTGGAAGGTAGGAAAAACATTTTTAATTCGCTGTTCCAGTAGCATGCTTTGGGAAATGATTGTCAGTAACGTTACGTGTATAAAAACTGAATATATTAAGCTCAACTATGCAAAATGGGCGGTATGGTCCTTTAAATATCATTCTATAAGGGAGATTCATATGTTTGACCTCACCAGGCCGTTATTTTGTGTTTTTCAGTCTGAAGAGCGAAAGATCAACCCTCAGGTGTCCCTCTACCTCCTGTCTCAGGTAGTCTCTAACACACACACACACACACACACACACAGAAGTGAGATATTAACTCAAATGAATCGTTCAGGGAATATATTAAAGGACCATATTGGTAGTTTTGCCTGTTTGAGCGCAATAAATAATAACACTTTCCTAAATATAAAACCGATTTTAGTTTTTGTGTTGTTTTGTCAAATCCTCTAATCTTTCAAAATAAAATGCGATACATCAACTTAAAATTCAGTGTTTTGCCTGCTAACACACACGTCCATGTAGAAAGCAGAATTATTTTAATTTCTCAATGAAAGCCATCGTCTCCTTTAGGACTATATTACCTGGCAGAGACACATTTTTTTTCTGTGTTGCTTTGCGTTGGATCTATTAAGTTACTTCAACAAAAAAAATTAACCCCTGACAGTGTGGAAGGTAGGAAAAACAATTCTAATATTTTCTGCTCCAGTAATATGTTCTGGAAAATATTTGGCAGTAATGTAACGTGTATGTGTGTTGTATTTTTTTTGGGCTGAAACATGCAAAATCACCAGAATGGCCCTTTAAGGTCAAATAAGAATGCTTGATTGAATAATTAAAAGACTCCCGGTTGTATTAGAGTTGTGATGTTTTTCAGTCTTTTTGTTGTGTATGAGAACTCCGATTAATTTACAAAAAATATTATTAGTATTATTTTAAATATTATTATTATCCATCCATCCATTTTCTAAACCCGTTTGTCCTGTTGAGGGTCATTATTATTATTATTATTATTATTATTATTNCATCCATTTTCTAAACCCGTTTGTCCTGTTGAGGGTCATTATTATTATTATTATTATTATTATTATTATTATTTTAAAGTCATTTTTATTTTGTTTTGTCTAGAATTTCTCCGATGAACTTTATTTGCCTCTAATATCTCATTCAGAGTCATTTTTACACTGAGTACATGCTGATACCCATCCAGTATTTTTATTTGGATTATATGTTCTGCTTGTCTGTGTGTGTGTGTGTGTGTGTGTGTGTGTGTGTGTATATATCAGGTGTTTCTGATCATCCACTATCAGCCGCTGGTCAACGCTCTGGCCGACGTGATCCTCAACGGAGATCTGTCTGTCTTCACCCCACAGACGGACCTACACAGCACTCACAAGAACACGGTAACACACACACACACACACACGTGCACACGNCAGACGGACCTACACAGCACTCACAAGAACACGGTAACACACACACACACACACACGTGCACACGCACACACACACGTGCGTGCACACACAGTTACAGTGGCGTTCCAGTGGAGAGTGTAGGTGTTTGTGAGAGCACGAGGTCATGGTTTTCTCCATGATTCACCCACAACAAGGCAGCATTATGCAAATCACCCACATTGTTCTTTCTTTTTTTTCCATTTCTCAGTCGCTCTCTCTTCCTCCTTTCACCTTTCTTCCTCTCTTTCCTGGATTGAATCACTCTGTCGTTCCGTTTTTCTCTCTTCTTACTGTTGCTGTCTCTTTGCATTCACGTCTCTCCTCTCTCTCTTTCCCCTCGCTTTCCCCATCTGATTCCCTTCATCTCTCCTTTCTCATTTCTCTCTTCCCCCCATCTTCACATCCCTCGCTCTTTCTCTCTCTCTCTCTCTGTGTTTTCTTTGTATTTTGACCATCTGTTTTCTAAAGCCAGGTGGGTGTGCTGAAGTAGTGAGCGTTTCTGAGAACTCTTGTGGTAATTCTCTGTTCTGTGTGTGTGGTGGTGTGTGTGTGTGTGTGTGTGTGTAGCTGTNTGAGAACTCTTGTGGTAATTCTCTGTTCTGTGTGTGTGGTGGTGTGTGTGTGTGTGTGTGTGTAGCTGTTGTAAGAATCAGCCTACCTTTTCAGTGAATGTGAGTTGAGGCGCAATGTCTTGACACTGTTGGTCAACCACAGGAGGAGCTGGCAGACTCCAACCTTCCATCCTTTCATTCAGCAGAGCTCCTCCTCCTCCTCCTCCTC
>VXCM01008000.1:0-19548 GCA_014773175.1 Lucifuga dentata
GCATTAATGTTTTTTTTTAGCTATTTGTGCTACAGTAGCTCTTCTGTGGGATCAGAGCAGACGGCCCTAGCCTTTGCTCCCCATGCACATCAATGAGCCTTTGGCACCCATGACCCTGTCGCTAGTTCATCGGTTGTCCTTCCTTGGACCACTTTTGGTAGGTACTGACCACTGCATACCGGAACACCCCACAAGACCTGCCATTTTGGAGTCTAGCATCACAAGTTGGTTGGCCTTGTCAAAGTCGCTCAGATGATTATGCTTGCCCATTTTTCCTGCTTCCAACACATCATCTTCAAGAACTGACTGTTGACTGTTGCCTAACATATCCCACGCTTTGACAGGTGCTATTATAACTAAATGATCCATGTTATTCACTTCACCTGTCAGTGGTTTTAATGTTGTGGCTGACTGTATATTCCTTGTTTTGAAGTTTTTGTATTTTCTAGACTTTTCTGGCATCAAGTAGAAAATCAATAAGTTTTGACCATTGATTTGTTTTAGTTTTTTAATTTATAGAATTCATTTATAGAATCTGTTTCCTCAGAATTTGTTTCTAGAATCAAGATTTTCTGGAAACAAAAAATGTGCAAAAATTACCAAAAAATGAGAGATAAATGGGATTCCTAATTCATGTTTTCCTATGAAACATGTTATTTTGGGTTGTTCACACCTCCTTTGGTATTTATATGATAATTGTCTGTGCCACTTCCAGATATTTATTATAATGTTATCCACATCTGCATCAATTTCTCACCATTTATTTCAAAAACCCCACCTACTGTGGTAACCCCCACATCCCACTTGCAATTTAAATCCATTCCACTTGGAGCAAAGGCAATCCAAAATGGCATCCTCTGTGCTGCTGATGTATACTTCAGCATCTCAAGCTTAAAATGAGTTTCCAGTGTTGTCTGTTTTCTTGCTCAGGGTGCTGCGCAGCTGCATCTGGAAGCTGTGGCTGAGTTGCCACTTATTGGGGTAACACGTTATACGTCTGAACATTTCTTTGAACCTGGTGGACATCAGATTGTAGAGGATGGGGTTGATGGAAGAGCTGAGGTAGAAGAAGACTCCAGAGATGATGTGGACATGCTCGAAGACCTTCAGGTGCTGCACAGACCAGGTGTCGATGTAGCTCCATATCAAGCGGTCCACATGGAAAGGAGCCCAACACAGGCCGAATACAGCCACCAGCACACCTAATACACACACAGAGACACACATACACAAAATGTTCCTAGAAATGTTCACAATCTCCGTCTCAATCCAACCATCATCAGCATCTGGCAAACAAAGAGACAAGGCTAAGACAAGGTACAGTGGAAGTTATTAATATTTAAAATGGTATAAATAGTCCATGGGCTCAGTATTCACATATACTCATATGCACACACATACAGAATCAATTTAAATTCAGTTTACCGCTCATTAGCAGCAAGGAAAAAACAGAATTGAAATGACACCTTACACAGCATTTTGGTGACTTGCTGGTTGCGTGTCCTTTGCCTCTTCATGTTTGAGATGGAAAGAGTTTCTGATCCAAAGCTTGACCCAATCTCCACTTCTCTCATTACCCTCTCATTATGCAGCCGCAAGCCAATTAGGAGGTAGAGAATGCTTATTATTAGCATGGGAAGCATGAAGAAGAACAGAGTGGAAATCAGGATGATCAGGTTGTACATCCAGGTGGGTTTGACCAGACCTGAGGATGGTGAATTGAAATGATGGTGCAGAGAATGGAGAATTATTAGAGAATTATATCCATCTGTTATTCATGCACTCTGACAGCTAGTTCACTTCTATGCACACTGTTCTCCAATTTTTGTCTGTACTGCGATTAAAGTAAAATGCCAGTAAGCCATACATGGATAATATTAACAGTATTCTAATGTTTGCCAAATTATACATGACTCATTACTTAATTGGCAAAACACGCCAGGTGAGAAAATGCAGGCAGGGGTGGCTTACTGCAATTATAACACAATGGATCCTTTACATGCTTGAATGAATCCATTTACAGTCATATAATGTAGAACTGTTAACATCATTTATACAGATGTCATTCTAATTACAGTATTTACGTGACATAAACACATAAAACAATTTATTTCTAAAACAATTTATCATGATTGTAATCAAGTTTTAATGTGCATGTAAACACAATGAATGACAGAATTTAACATTTTGCAGCAATCATTCTCTATACTATTGATACTTGAGCACATTTTACTGATCTTAAACAGACCATATCAGTGGTTTTGTATGTAACTACAACCCATAGACACAATTCCAACCATTTTTCAAAGCACGCTACTGGAGCGTAAATTTTATAATTGTTTTTCCGACAGTCCAAGCAGCCATTGGTTTCAGTTCATTCCAGTAACCTATAAAAATCAACTTGTAGAGACTTGATATGTGCTTGAGATAAGTAATCCATCACAGCGAACCCACATCATTATTATTTTTTTGTCAAAGTTACACTGCAGGCCAAAAGTTTGAGGCCACCCCAGATTTTAAAAAAATCATCAATATACTGTTTGTTTTACAACTTATTGCACAGACAAAAACATAAAATAAATGTAACTAATTAGTTTTCAAGAAGAATTTGTCAACATAAAAGCACTTTGAAGTCATTTCAGGCTCAGACTTTGGTTTCGTCAAAGTCATAATTCTCAAAACCTTTTATTTCTCTTCTGAATGGATGCAATTTTGGCATAATTCTGATGAATGTTTTGGATTGTTGTCCTGTTGAAGAATGAAATTTTGACCAATAATTCGTAAACCGGATGGAATCGCATGTCTTTGAATGATGAAATGATAATTATGTTTCTTCATCATTCCTTTAACTTGGACCAAGTCTCCAGATCTCCAGATCTCAGATTCCCAAAACACCCCCACAGCATTACTACCCTCTATCTATCTATCTATCTATCTATCTATCTATCTATCTATCTATCTATCTATCTATCTATCTATTAATGCACTTTACTTTATCATCAGTAAGGGAAATTTTCACAAGTTTCAGTTAATACAAAATGCTGCAGCGGCTTTTAACTCATTCCAGAAGTGATTACATCACTCCAATTCTCGCTGGCCTTCACTGGTTACCAGTTTACTTTAGAATTGATTTTAAGATTTTATTGCTTGTTTTTAAAGCCTTACACACCCAGGCGCCTATCTATATTTAAGATCTTTTAACTCCTACGAGCCTGACCACTGTTTGAGATCCTCTGGCAGGAACCTTTTGATAGTTCCTGAATCTCGCCTTGTTACCAAAGCTGATCGGGCCGTTGCTGTTCGTGCCCCTAAGTTGTGGAATTCCCAGCCTTCTTAATTGTTACATTGTTTTATTGTGGTTATTTAATTCTGTTCTTTTATATAATTGTTGTTTTTGTCTGCTTGGATTTCATCTTTTGTGTCTAAATGCGTGAGCTGTGCAGCACCTTGTAACTTTATTTTAGAAAGGTGCTATATAAATAAAGTTATGATTATTATTATAATGATATCCACCGGTAACCACTGGTATTGTCCTTTAAATAAAAGTTGGAGGTGATGACTTTAACTTCTAATGGAGCATTTTCCTTTTTGGTACTAGTACAGGTAAATGCTTTGAGTACTATCACTGCGTACCACAGATGGCAGACTGGGGGAACCGTCGTCCAAACCGTGCAGGTAGCACTATGATCCCATGCAGGCTGGTGTTAGGCATAGCGCACAACATGGACAGCATCCACAGCATGAGGATGACTCGTTTGGCGTGGGCACGTGTGGTCACGTACTTGACTTTGAGGGGGTGCACCACCGCTATGTACCGCTCCACGCTGAGTGCCGTGACATTGAGGATGGAGGCGAAGCACACAGTCTCGAACAGGAAGGTTTTGAAGTAGCAGCCTCCCTCCCCGAACAGGAAGGGGTANAAGCACACAGTCTCGAACAGGAAGGTTTTGAAGTAGCAGCCTCCCTCCCCGAACAGGAAGGGGTAGTTCTGCCACATGTCGTAGAGTTCCAAAGGCATGCCCAGCAGCAGCACCAGCAGGTCTGACACCGCCAGGCTCAGCAGGTAGTAGTTAGTGGGTGTCTGCATCACCTTGTAGCACAAAATGACGGCGCAGGTCAGGGCGTTGCCAAGGACACCCACAACAAAGATGGTGAGGAAGGTGATACAGACTGGAAGGAACACAGGGGACCTTGGAGGCCCCAGGTATCTGGCCAGGTACTCCTCCTCACTCAGGCACATTTCATCCAGATCTTGGGTGACAGCATTGGCCAAGACCCAGGAGATGTTCATGCCGCACAGCACTGCAGCGTGTGGGCAACCTGACCCGCTGAATGTGGCAGCAGCAGCGGTGGAAAGAGCTGCAAGGGAGCAGTTCAGCACAGGCATCTCAGCGACTGGTGAGAAAATTAGTCAGTCACCAAACCTAATGAGGAGTAAAGAGAATTTTAATATGGGAAGTATGCAAATAAATGATTCTGCTGCCCTTTGGCTCTCTGTATTTATCTTTCTCATCAGTGTGGAGAAGCTGATTGGTCATAAATGTTAACATGTCTAAATTCAGCTTGGTGGCTGCTGCCAAGGGAGGCACACTAATGTTGTTTAACCCTCTGATGTTCTTATTTCCTCATGGCTTGTTATCTAAAACCAACTCTTCTACCATTTTTTTTCACTTAAACAGCCATTCCTCAGAATATGTAGAAATAAGTGGACAAAACCTGTGAGAAGAGCAGATTCTGTCCTTTCAATCCTCACTTCATGTTGATTTATAACTCAATTTTAGAAAATTCTTATAAATCTAGAAAAGAAAAACATTTTTTAAAAAAAGCTTCTGTTCTGCTAATTTTGCCTTTTCATGCAAAAATATGCTTTCGGCTTAATTTTGTTTTGTTAGGCTTCATTATATAAAAAGCATTTTATCCATTCAACATTCAGCAGAGTTATTTAGATGAAGTTTATCTTTGTCAATGAACACACACCTGCAGTTTGCTGAGTCCTGGAGTGCTTTTATCCTCTTCTTAGTGAGAAAATGAACAGAGCACAAAGAAACGTGTGGAGAAATGGAGAAATCTTCCCGTCAAATTGTTTTCATCCTTTTGTTATTGTCATTTAGCTGCCACTTTATCTACATCCACTCAGCGAGACACAACTGTTTCCATTTTCTCTATTTATAGTGGTCACCCCACCTCTCTCTCTCTCTCTCTCTCTCTCATTCTTTTTTCTCCCTTTTCTCTTTCTCTCTTTCTGTCTTTGTCTCTATTTTCTTTCTATTATTTTCTCCCTTTTCTCTTTCTCTCTGTCTCTCATTTCTTTAACCTCTCTCCTTCTTTCTCTTTTCTCCTTCTCTCTCTTTCTCGCTTTTCTCTCATTCTCTTTTTCCCCTTTCTCTTTCTCTCTCTCTCTTTCTCTCTTTTTCTCTTTCTCTCCTTCTGTTATTTCCTTCCCTTTCTTTCTCTGTCTCATTTCTTTAACCTCTCTCTCTCTCTCTTTCTCCCTCCCTCCTTCCCTCCCTTTTGTTTTCCATTTGTCTTGCTTCCTGCCTTCCGCTCTCTATTTTCTCTTTATTTGTCTCTCTCTCAAGTACATACACACACACACACACACACACACACACACACATACACACACATACACACATACATTTTCATTACCTTATGTGTTCATAGCTGAACCTGCAGAAACTCTAAACCTTGTCATCCACCATTCTATTACTCTCTCTCCACACTAAAGGACTTTCTGTTGCTTTCCTGGATTAAGGTTCAGATTGCTTTGACCCTGAAACCTTCACACTTGGCCTGAATGTGTGTATGCAGTGTGGGTATGTAGAAGAAAAATCAATTTCCATTAATGGATGTGACAAACAAGAAAACAAACACACACAAAGATACTTTATGAGTAAGAAAATACAGTAAAGATTCCCATTTCCTGTTGAACACATGGACATTACACATTAATGCATTAACATTCATAAAATGTACCGTAGAAATACTGTATAAAAACCTGTTTTTCATTTGTTCAGAGAACAAGCAGTAAATGTTACCAATATCTGACAAAACAATATATATTAGCAATCCTGGCACCCTATCAAAGAATACTGTTTTAAGATTTGCATCGCATTTTGAAATTGGTTTTAATTAAGTGTTTGTGTGTGTGTGTGTGTGTGTGTTTGTCTGTTAGCAGGATATCTCATAAAATAACAGATCCTATAAACAAAAATGGCATTTTCTGACATTTTTGCCTATTTCTCAAAAACCAATTTTTCACCAATATTAATGAAAAACCCAGGCGTGTATCTTATGATGAACTATCAACAGGTACATTAGTCCAAACCCAGATGTTAATCCAGATCTGGAGGATTGAATACACATTAACAAATAAGGCCAGAAAATGCTTTCAGGTGTGTGAAAGATGTTAATGTATTTTCAGTAGTTATGGATATAGATCTAGAAGTAGTAGATGCTTATCATGCAATGAATTTGCATGATAAATCTTTTGTTATACATCAGGTTTGATGGTAATACTAGAGCTCATATTTAGATGGTATAGACTGCCAAGTGATCATGAGAAAAATCAAACTACAGGATTTTGTTTGATTCACTATATATTGTGCAATATGATATGTGACTGTGTATTTTCTTGTTTTTGTTGGTATTTTCATTTTTGAAAATAATTAGCATCTTATTACATCTTCTTTCATCACTTCTGCAGTCAGTAGTTGCTAGAAAATGGAAATAGGGGTAAAAGTTTTTAATCTGTGAACATCAGGAAGTAAAATATTCATAGTAGTTTTTTAGAGTCCTGGAGAAATTTTCTCACTGCATTACCGAGAGATAAATAATTAGGAGGGCAATACTTAGAAGGAAATATGTCAGTATATGTGCAGCGAGCTGAGGTTGTTTGACATGCAGAGGATCGACCAAAACCGGTCAGTGAAAAATAAAGCAAGAATGGAACCAGGGAATTTTAGGCGTAATAAATCGTCACCAGAGCTCATGTCAGAGAGCAGAAATTCATGGTTTTGGCTGACTGCACACACCCATATGACACCCCCCCCCCCNCCCCCCCCCCCACGTTTGTATGCCTCCCTCAGTTGCCTCCCTCTGTCTCTGTGCTGCTGTCTAATTCAATCACAGTGTTTAATCCCAAAGCAGGGGCTCCAGTAATTCCACAGCAGCCGACTTCTGATTCCATTTAGCCAAATATTGATTGAACTGGTTCATCATTATTCCACCTGGTGAACACCGGCTTTACAGTATGTTTGGTCATGTGGCTATGACACATTTAATGAAATGATGCAAAGTTAAAATTTACACAAACCTTAAAACATCAATGTTAAAACCAACAACTTCAGACAAAATGTGTCAGTACAGGTACTGAGAACAGCTTGCACTTTTTAAAAAAAATCAATGGCTCTCATTATATGTAGCAATAAATGGGCAAAAGCTGTCATTAGTGCAGATTCTGACCTTTAATTATTTCTGATCAAGTCAAACAAAATGTATTTCTATGGCACAATTTCACACACAATGTCTTAAAGGGCTTTATGAAGAGAAGGTGCAGTTCCCCAAAGACCTTAGCGTGTAAAGAAATAACTACAGAAACCTCAGGAGAGGCAAATCAGACAGCGATCCCCAGTTTCTGAAAAGCCAGGTGTGCAATAGGAGCTTCAGCGGGGGGAAAAGGCAATTACAAAGAAAGACAGAAAAATAATACTTACTCCCATAATAAAAGTCATGATAAAAGAAGATACATTACTGAGTCATAATCCAACAAGAGGATCTTAAATCTACAATGCTGTAAATCCAGTATCCTAAAAGTTAAAGAGTAGATCCAATGAAGAAAGAATCAAGTTTAGTGAACAAGTCATGGTCCTTGTCCAAGGTTAGATGGGGATTGGGGATTTGATCCGTGAACACAGCAGGTTGGAACATGTGTAGGATGGTAGACTTGTCAGCTAGATAGTTAGGTGTAAGGGGTGGAAGGGGTAGCTTCAGGATGGATGGAGGGCTCAGGTCTGTCGTTTCCTGTGAGCAGCGAGGGCCAACATGTCTGAGGGGACGAGCCAGCTGGGCACACAGAAGACCAGCAGGCCAGGATATCATCAGGGCAGGAAGCCACATGGCAGACCAGCAGGCTGGACGTCTGGACACAGCTGAGCTTCAGGATCCTAAAGGTCCCAGGATGCTTCATAAGCAGGAGAGCTTTCAAGGGCTGAAAGACATCCTGCAAGGCTCAACATGCAGCAATTCAGACTCTGTTAGTGTTCTTGTTGCAGACCTCTACTTCTGGTACCTATCACAGGTACCAGAGCTCTGCCACTGGCCCCTTGCTGTGATGCAACAAGTCATGTGATATTTGGACTAATTACAGGCATCACAAGTAGAAAAGACAGTTCTTAAAGAGCGAGCTTAGACCAAATCCACCTTTTTCTTTTAGTTATTAAGTTATTTATGAAGTTATTTAGTAACTCAATCAGTTATTTCTGGTGCCAATCTGAAGTGCTCATTGTAAAGGCCATGCTTTCCTCTTTTCTATCGAAAATCACATTTTAGCTGCCCTCCAGATCCCAAAATGAGGCAAGACAATCCACGACATCACTGTGTACTCACCTCCTATAGGGTAAATTAGGGTAAATGTCTATGACGCGCTTTGGTTTGGGCCACACCTCCCTATCAAAGCATGTAAGAACGGATATGTTCTTACGGGAGGTGGAACGCTGCAGCCCAGGCCCTTTTTTTCAGGGTTTGAAGGCATTTTTTTTTTTTAATATGTAAAGGACGCATGGACAAGCTAAAATGGGGGGAGATTAAAGCTACTCTCACCACCCCCTGTTCTTTCATCTTTTTTGTCTTGACATTCTTTCTGCTGTAGTATACTGAGGCTTAAACCTTACAAGGGGCATTTGAGGAGGGTCCACTGTATCCAAAAAAAAAAAAAAAAANAAAAAAAAAAAAAAAACATAATAGTGAGTGGTAGGATCGATGTATAGACCAGCCAGTAGTAAAGAGCTATTTGATGACCTATTTGAGGACCATGATGAATTGATATTGTACCCTATCTAAATGAACACTAGAAACTAAAGGTTAAAGTATCCACCAACACCTATGCAAACCTCATGTAGATTCCTGTCATATATCCTGCACTGCCCTGCTGAGGAAACCTTTTCTATGGGGCCATGGGACAGGAAATAGGATGGAGGAAACAGATTTGCCAATCTGGGATTGTCGTTGGCTCAGTGGTGCACTAAGTATCATGTAGTTTGACAGCTCTGATACCCAGCCTCTCTGCATGTGTATTTTCCTGAAAACTATCAAGGAAAGCAGAGGGGCAGCAGAGAGGGTGGAGCACAAAAGGGACATAAATACTATTATGTAACTCCAAGAATTGATTGAAAAGTTCTGAGCCAACCAAAGAGAATCAAGATAGGTGAGGATAAATTTGCATGATAAATCTTCTTCTTCTTCTCCTCGTCCTCCTCTGCCAGTGGAGCTGCATAGAGGAATCACGACTGAATTAAATGCTATGAGTGGCTCCCACGTAGTTGCTCACTGATCTGCTGCTTATTCAGAGATGCAGTAACAAATTCACCATTAAAAAGCTGCCTAGCTGCTTTGCCTCAACAATCACTATCCTTTTATTAAACTCAGCGGGACTCCACGGGCTAATCCATTAATCTACAGTATGGCGTTTTCATGGTTTATAGGTGCCAGTGAATTTCCTTATATTAATAAGTGATTGTACACCATTTCTAGATGACAGCTTAAAAGATCATACTCGTGATTTTATGTGTTTGAGCATAATAAATACTACCTGCATACACCTTATGTTACTACTAACCATTTTCCAAAACATAAAACCATGTTTTAATTTGTGTTATTTTGCCAAATCTTCTAAATCTTTAAAAATCAAATGTTCAGGTGATACACCCACCTTAAAATACAATGTTTTGCCTGCTAATAGCTATTACACACAATTGTAGAAGGCACGGTCATTTTTCTTGGTAAAAGCAGCTTTCTCCTGGTACTATATTTCCTGGCAGAGACGTACATTTTCTTCCATGTAGGTCTGTGTTGATTCAGTTAAATTAATTAACTTTGACAAAAAAAAAAAAAAAANAAAAAAAAAAAAAAAATGTTTAAAACAATGTGTTTGCTGTGATGCATTACTTATCTCAAGCACGTTTCAAGTCTCTTCAAGTTAATTTTTATAGTTTTCTCGAATGAACTGAAACCAATTGCTGTGGGGAAAGTAGGACAAACCATTTTAAAATGTATCACTCCAGTAGTATTTTTTGGAAAATGGCTGACAGTAATATTCAGGTTGTATTTAACATGAACTGGTAAAGTCCTTTAACTGCATCCTTATGAAGGGCCTTTTTAAAATGAGCCTTAAAGCAGGTTCTGTGGAAACACATTACAGTATTTCAACTCAGTCTATTATATCTATAGTACATCTAAGGATGGAGAAATAAGTATGTATGTATATTTTAATGAGAGGTTCATACATTGATACTATGGCAGCAGAGCACTTAGCCACTGGCATTTTTCCCAACAACAAATCCAGCTTAAAAAATTACATTTAAGAGCCACTTTCAGTGTTTCTAATGCTTTTTTTTNTTTTTTTTTTTTTTTTTTTTTTTTTTTTTTTTAACAAATATTTGCATGTGTGTACTTGTGAACTTGACTTTTTAACAAGTCAATACAGTCAAAAAGGCCAATGGAGATGCAGTGAGAATCCGGTCCAAGTAGCACGCCTCCATCACAGAGTCCATTATGGACAGTCACACAGCTGGAGAGACTCCTGTATCATGCTGAACTATAGTGGCTCCCCCAGCATGCACACACACACACACACAAACACACACACNACACACACACACACACACACACACACACACACACACACACACACACACAACACATACATACACCCACACACAGCATCCCAACAATGCTTCATGATATGTACCCTGATAACTACAATTTTGCTGATTTTCATGTTTTAACTTCACTTGGAGGATTGCAGAGAGAAATTCACATCCCTTTTAAAATACATTTGTAAATGTATTTTAAAAGGGATGTGTTCATTCAAAATCACTGCTAACTGCGCTGAAAACAACAATGCTTACACAGGACAGGAACAATATGTTCACTACTTTATATATGCTTTCATGCTTACAGACTGCACATGCACACACTGCTGCAGATTTAAGGTTCTTCATCAAGCTGGAAGTTTTAAATCTTCATATTCAAAACTCTGCATTAAGATTCCAGGATGACTGATGTAACCCTCACATTATGCAGGCTGGTATAAAAAGCTCAGCACAGCATTTGGTGGTGCAGAATCTCTTCCTCAGCTCAAAGACCATAATTATGTTTATATCACTTTTGCAGAGGTCATTAGACTCTGTCACTACTCCTGACTTTTTTTTTTTTTTTTTTTTTTACAATGACTCCCAATATCAACACTGCTTTTTTTTTCTCCCAAACTTGGGTATAAACTGGTTTTAGTCTCAGCAACAGTCTCCTAGTACCCACTTAGTACGCACAACAACAATATTAAATCATTAAAACACTCTGGGTGTATTCTTAAGTAAATACTGACTTAAAACTCCATTGTGTCATTATTTTGGCCAAATATGTATGTAGTTTGGCCAAATAGAAATGATGATATAATATGAGCTCCTGTTGTGGAAATACAGTATACCAGCATGGAATATACAGCAGCATGGCAAACAACACACAGTGGTCATTACAAATAACCCCCCAGTGGGAATTAATGTGGAAATGATGGCCCCTCCATCACTGGAGAGAATGGTGATGATGATGATGTCACGGTCAAGGTTGATATATTTTGACTGATTTTTTCACATAAATTGTTGGATTCTGGTTGGACATAAAAGTAAATAAATCTCCATCTAATCATGCCAGTTTGTTTGTTATTGAGTCCTGAAAGTGTGTTTTTTCTTCAAACAAGTCTATAAAATATGACAGTAAGTAAGATTATTTGAAGTTTTTTCCAATATACATTATCTATAATGTGTGATTCTTGATTCTAGAACATTTGATTGCCATTTGATTCTTTTTTGACCGAATCTTCACATTGCTCTGTAAACCACAAAAAAGCCTCAAAAATGGCGTTTCTGCCATTATTTTTAATGCTACTGTTTACTTTTGGTGCTCTACTACATAAGAAAACATCCATTTCTTACCCTGAAAATCCCTTGATATGTTTTGAACATTACAAGCTTCGGTACATGTACTGTAGCCCTCACAATAACATGACAACTTCCTTTACAAGTGCAGCTATCATGGGACAAACCACTGATTGCTTATTTTGCGTCTGTGGCAACTTTATACAAAAAGAAAAAACAAAATCTCATTTTAACTTTGTCTTTTCTTTTCTTTTTTTTTTTAAATAACAGTAAAAACACAAAAAGTTGCCACATTCAGCCATCTGAGTTTAATTCTTGCACTTTGCCCATCTGACACTAGAAGGCACTCTGGTTCCGTACGTAAATGAACATCCACTGATGGCATCAGGCGCACGAGTAAAGCATTTAGCAGTAGCAGGATGATGTAATATTCCATGTCTTGGTCTTACCAGATAGAATTCCAGTTTGTGTAACAACCAGAATCACCAGGAAAACAGTCACAATATCTCACCATCACGGTGCCTTTAAATTCAGGCTGTGGAGTCATGAAGCTCTCCCCAGAGGTTTCGTCCAGTTAATCCTTTCCAATGAGAAATGACCCTTTTGAAGGCTGTTGACTCATACGTGCTGCATCACCCTGACCTAATCATGAAAGTGTTTCCCAAAAACACTTCCACCGACAGACACTGTTTTCATCAAGCTGAGGTTCATGAGGTCATTAGCAGCAGGTCAAGAGATTAGTCAGTTTTTCAACTGGACTGAGGAACAAAAAACTTCATAAAATTTTAATAACTTTATAAATGGAAGAGACATGCTGTAAATCTATATCTGCTTTGGTTGATAAAAGAAGACCAACACAATAAAATAGTGTAAAAAAAAAAAAAATCAGCTTGAGTTTCAGATAAAATGTTGTGTTTGGGGACAAACCCTGGGACTATAGCCTAGTGTCTTGCTCAAGAGAAATGGCAGGCATTAAACTAACACACAAGCTTTTATAATAGTTGGCAAAACGGACGCAAGTAAACACCTAAACATGCACATGCACATGCACACGCGCGCACACACACACACACACACAGGAAGGAGCAGGACTGGCACAGGGCTTCAAACCTACAACCTTTGTGCTGTGAGGCAATACATTTTTGGCTAATCTTACTAACAAACAAACCAACAGATGCAGGTGAAAACATAACGTAATTACATCTCCACTGTACAGACCCACAGGAGTTATGCTGAAGATGTGAATATGTCACATTTTGGGTTATTTTGGGGTTGATCTGCTCATCTGGTGTCCAGGATGTTACAGAAAAGATCTCCAGGACTTCTTGTCGTGGTTGAATTTATCTTCAGGGGGAAATGAGCGGTCTCTGCAGCAATCTGCTAAGCCGGCCTGATCATTTTCCTGCTTGACTAGAAGCTAAAATGGAGGATGTTGCCTGACTGAAATCATTTTGTAGGATGCCAAGGGGAGGAAACACTCTGTTAAAGTGTGGGCCTTCAGCTGGAGTGACTGCCAAACCGAGCTGAGACACCAGAACATACGGTAGATTTTGTTCTCCAAATTAGGCATGTGAGCTGCAGAACCGTGCGGGTGACACCAGTTACTCCAGCTGTGGGTGAAGTGGAGGAGATGTCGCTTAACTGGACACTTCCTGTCAGCTCTCTTTTGTCCGTGGTGAAAGTAGATTTACTCATGCATCGTTCCAAAATCTGAATTTCAAATAATGGAGCTTCTCACTTTCTTCTTCTACAGCATTACATTTATCTTCCTCTGAAAAAATATCAGAAATATCAGCTTTCCTTCTTTTTTTCCAGATTCCTTTATTCCTTCTGTCCTTTCTTTTTCCTCTGCTTCTTCTTCTGTCGCTCTGTTCATTCAGTTGTCCTTTTGTCACTTCCTTTCTTCCTTCCTTCCTTCCTTCCTTCCTTCCTTCTGTCTCTCCTTTTCTTTCCTTTCCTTTCCCATAGAAACTAAACTTCTATTCTTCTTCACTATAAATACTTTTCTTTAGGTACATAAAGGACCATACCAGTGGGTTTGCATCTTTGAGCTCAATAAATACTACCCACATACATGACAACCATTTTCAAAAACATAAAACTGTATTTTGGTTTTCATACTATTTTGCCAAATCCCCTAATCCTTCAAAATAAAGAATTAGGGGATTTCAAGTGATATACTCACATTAAAATTCAAAGTTTTGCCTGCTAACACTTACATATATTATAGAAGGGACAGCCCTTTTAATTTCTCTGTGAAAACAGTCTTCTCCTGGAACTATATTCCCTGGCAGAGACATAAATTTTCTTCCATGTAGCTCTGCGTTTGACCAGTGCAATTAAGTAATTTTGATTTAAAAAACAAATGTAATAGAGATTGTGTTTGCAGTGATGGATTAATTATGTCAAGCACAATTTCAGGTCTCTACAAGTTTATTTTAATAGCCAGAATGAATGAAACAATGGCAGTCTGGATGGTATAATACACATGTATTGGGCACAAACATGCAAAAATGCCGGTATGGTCCTTTAAATACTTTTGACTGATGATGTTTCTTTTCTTTCTTTTATTATTTTTTTTAATGAGTGCAGGACTTTAATTGCAAATGAGTCCTATGCTCTCTGTGTGATTATGGAAATCAACAGGATCAACAGTATCAGTTTTCATCACACCAGCAGAAAATCTCTGGATATTCCATTTGTCAACACAAATCTTTGTATGCATTAGATAGAAAGGCATGACCAGAAAATTAATAACACGCAAACACGATTAAATGATGACCTGACCACAGGCTCACACAACACAACTCCCAAGAGCCTTTAGAAAAACTCGGACCTGCTGTGGGCTGAAACCTTTTCTCAGCATGAAATTAGAACAGCCCAAACCTTCATGAGCAAGATTAAACCATAAATCATTTTTACAAGACAGAACAAGTGGCAGAGTGCTCTCTTTCATCCTTAATCGTCTGTTATCTAATTTGTCTCAGTCCTGTTTCATCATGTCCTTGCTGCGTCTCAGCTGATGAAAAACAATCGTCTGTATTCATTTTCTGCCTCCGTTCTTCCTTTTTTCTCTCCCGCGTCTTCCTGTGGGAGCATACTTGGCTGCAGTGTAGGCTGGTGAGGGATGTGAATGTAGGAAATTAGCAAACACGCCACAGCCAGTAATTGTTAAATTGCAGCTAATGGACCCCATGTGAACCAGGCAAATAAACTCAGAAATCAACAAAGCCTGCCCAGACTTGGTTTATCTAAATTCCAATACTATGCTCAGTAATGGAAAAACACAGTAGAAACGCCATTTCAAATAGACCCCAACGTAATCCCCGGCCCACTGGGGTCCATTTAATCAATGCTACAGACATGAGCATAGAGGAGGAACAGTCTCCAAATGGAAGTGGAGCTCTGACTCAGCTCACGGGAGATTAAAAAGTAGAAAGGGATGAATAATGGAGGAGGAGAATGGTGGGAAAATTGCCGAATGTGGCGAATCATCAATAACGCCTCCTGTGAATAATTCGGAAGGAAAAAGACTTCTGCTGAAAAACTTGTATGTGCCCAACTAAAATGGAATTGTTCTTAATTAGGTTTTACTGTGTATTGCCTCACTCCCGGGGTGAGGACTCATTATTTCACAAGCAAGCTCTGCTCATTTGTGGTTCTGGTTACCTGCAATGCTGAAATCTCAGCTGAAATCCCCCATTATGGAAGTTCCTGTTGTCAGAGCAGCAAAGTGCCTGACAACTTCCAGCTGATTGGCTGTGAAGTCTGAAGTCACAGGAAGACATTTTGGTTGAGCTCCACTCCATCCTGCCACCGTGGCTGACACTGACAGCTTCACGAGTTTTATAGATTCAGGACCACTTTCTGTGAGACAAACACAATGAAATTACCAAACCAACAGAAATTCATATCTAATCAATCTGTGTGCACACAGCAGCACACTGACAGCAGATTTTGAAAAGCCCAGCAGTCCCTGAGCCCTGCAGCACCGGCTAACAGCCAACTCCCCGTCTGAACATAATCACGTATCATTATTTTTCCAATCAATGAAGCAAAACGCCACTTGTCTTGTTTCAGTGGAGCTCGTGAGCAGACTGAGCTCTTTATTTTGGCCTTGTTAACAAACAAGGAGCTCACACAATGACAGATACTCATATATATATATATGCAGAATTATGTGAGAATTCATCAGGCAAAGTCTTTTTTTTCTGATTGATTCTCCCTCATTATCTGCCAGTGTATCCCACACTAACTTTGTTTCTCTGTTTGTTTGCAGATCATTTTCTGCTTTTCTCACATCAGCAGCCTAAAGGAAATGCATTTTTGTTGATGTGATTCTCTTCTATATAGGTTACATCATGCATAATTACCCCTTGCTGCAAGCATAATTCAGTTTTTGTGGCTCAGTTTCAGTTTTATACAAATTTAAAGTGGGATTTCACATTAGAAATGTCCAGATTTGATGTTTTTTCCTAATAGTCTTGGATGAAATAGAGTTTATTGCACAGCTTTGTCTTATTGGAGACTGGTTTATGTAACTCATGTGTTCTATGATATTATGACTAATTTTGATAAATAAAAAATGTTCTACATTTTTACCTCAGTGAAGGACAATATGTTTTTTGTTAACACTGGGAGATGGAGCGTTTACCAGTTTCTTCCAAAGAAATAAACCAATCTCAATGAATAAATAAATAAATAAATAAATAAATAAATCAGGGATTTTTGATAGACTTTCAATAGATGCTATTTTTAATGCAATTTAGTCCAGATCTGGATACATTTTTAAAAAACTACTGTTTCACATGACAAATAAAGGCATTAAGTCCTCATTATTATAATAGTTTATTTTCTTCTCTTAAAGGCAAGACAGTAGGGCACTGATTAGCACTGCTGCCTCAACGTGGGTTGTAGGTTTGAAGCCCTGTGCTGCTCTGCTTCTATTCTATGCAGATGATGAATTCCCCCAGTTTTTGAAGTGTAGGATCAATTAAAAAAAATATACTTTAAAAGAAAGATACTTTTCCTTTGCAGATGTTATGTGCTCTGATTAGTGCCCTTCTAGTTTCTGCATGTGATGTGTTTTAAAATTAGATTTAGAATGTTTGTATAACCAATTTTTTTCTCACACACAAGGAACTTACAGACAATAAAAAGAAGTAAAGATAACACAAAAATAAAAAGCAGCCTAAATTCAAATAAAGAATAGGATTTAAAAAATATATAATTAACAAAATCCCCAAAAAAGTGCATCTGTATCCTCCTTGAATTAAGGCAATATGTGATAGGTGTGACATGGAATGATACGGATAATTTTGACTGAATGTAAATTATTTTCCTAGTTGGACTTTTTGTCTGTGAAAACATCAGTGTAAATATTAAATTAATGATCACATCCATGTAAAATCAATAGGAAAAGAGCCTTATACTTCATGTCGAATACAAAGGTGAGCTTATATGCAGTTATACACAGCATACATGCATAGGTTCACAATACACACACATACACTCACACATACACATTTACACATACACACAAAGGGCTGGACCAGATCCATAATTCACAAGTAGTTTGCAGGAGACAGTCTGGCTTTGTGGAGATATTTTGTCATCCCTTCTTGTCAGTTTAACACCACTGTCCCATGGAGCTACTTTTTATTCCCTCCACCTCATCCTTGGCTCTTCGTGTCACCTCTCCATGCTCTGTAAAATATGTATTTTTCCCCCCTGAGCATGAGAACTGATTTCTCATCTGCAGTAGGACAGGAAAACTCCCCAGCACAGCAATTCTTTATTCCACCTGTCGCAGCAACAACTGAAGCACACAATCTCAGTCCAGTCAGAAACTGCAAAGCTTTGGGATTCAACTGCCTAATCATCATGTCGGAGGGGTCAAATGCTGTGCTGCAAAAACACCAGAAGATACAGAGGAACCTGAAGGCATCACTGCACTCATAAAGTTACAATAGCAGCTATTTTTCTCCCAAGAAGGAAAGCTAATGCAATAGCCTGGGTACATGTGGGAGTGAAACTTAAGGAAAATGTCTGTCTGCTATCATTCTGCCATTCTCATCAGTCAAATGCTGGTGAGCCAGGAACAGGAAATTGGATATATAGTTAGATGTTTTAGGATGGTAGAATTTCTGCCCATTAAAAAGTTTAATTTCCCCATGTGCAGGAATTCACGCATGATTTTATTTTGCCCGGAACACTCATTTAGTCTCTTAGAAGCCTCTTTGAAACACACACAGATGGAAACAGTGACTGATTTCTGCTCCCTAACGTATCACACGTAACTGCTGACAATGACGTATTCGCAGTGGCTGCACTGATGCTGCCATGTGTCTTTTTCTTTCTTTTTTTTTTCAGACTGAATGTAGTTAAGCTGGTTAAAGAGAGCTGTCCATCACTGGTTTCAGTAGTGGAGGCTGACCCGAGCCTGCTGGGAACTGAACTGTAGTTAATTAGTGCACAAAGCCGAGGGGACAAAAGAGACTTGAAGGCTGGTGAGGGAAAGGGGAGGGGTGGGGATGTGAAGCTTTGGGGGTAGGGGATGGTGTCTTGAGTTTGTAGCACAGAGGGGATTTTGGGGGGAAACTTTGTATGCGTGTGTTCCTATGTGGGGGTAGGGGACTGTGCCTCTACCAGCCAATACTCTCCACAGGAGCCCACAGAAGGAGAAAAGACAGAGTGGGTCTGGTGGAAAAGGACTTAAAAAGAGACACAGCAAGACAGAAAATGAAAAACAAAAAGTCAAAATATGACATAAACTGATGAGGGTGGATAAGCTGTAAAAAAAAAAAAAAAANTAAAAAAAAAAAAAAAATCAGTTCAGCTCAAGTTTACTGGCATATTATTGTGGAAAGTACATGTACAGTATGATGAAAGCGTCTCTTGTGCATAGATGGTGCAGCATGAAAAATGCAAAAGTGTAGAAGAAAAACTACAGAAAGAATTCAAAACTATAGAAGAACAGTGAAAAAAGCAGTAAGTAATAGTTACAAGATACTGCTTTGAAGAGATCTGTTTGTTCAGTAGGTAATGTGTTTCCTTTCATAAAATCCCAAAAGAAAATATTCCAAAATAACAAATAAAAAGAATTCCAATTATATTTCTATTGGGTCTATGCATTAATGAGTGCACATATTGTAGACCTGTATATACCCTTAGCATGATTAATTCCTTCAGTGTTTTTCTCTGATAATTGCCTTGCACACTGGATTTTGTTGTTGCTTCTGCATATGCTCCTGGTAATCTACTGCTCCAGTTCTGGGATTTTTTTTTTTTCAAACTCCCCAAAATGTGAAATATCCAATTGTGAGATACAAATTAGTGCATAAATAATTTAACACATTGACTAGAACTTTTCTTTGCAATGGTACTTGAGAATGCT
>VXCM01008001.1:0-18766 GCA_014773175.1 Lucifuga dentata
TGTATGAAAATTGAATATATTAGGCTCAAACATGCAAAATGGCCGGTATGGTCCTTTAATGAGCTGTGTGGAGGAAGTGTACTCACGGATGATGCGCTGGACTTTGGCCACCAGGCCGCTGGGCGGAGATGGCGAGGCCTTCTCAGAGAAGTCACAGGAGTACAGGACGTTGTCCACCGTGGTGCCATGCTCGCTGTAGTTGAGCAGCTCATAATGCTTGGTATTCTAGTAACAACACGCAAAAAAAAAAACAAAAAAAAAAAAACTTTTGCATCATCACTAACTACAGCACTCATAATACGAATCGTATTTGTAAGTTAAAGCAGTATGTTTAAAAACTCGTACCTCGTCGTAGAAAATACACGCGTGCTTTCCCGACACGTAGCTGCAGTGACCGTAGTTTGTAAGGCACACGTCCATGTCAGCACCTTTACAGGAAAAACAAAGGTTGCAGACAGAAGAAGTCTTTAATGGAAAGATTCGCGAAGAAAGAGCTGTTTCTGGGAGGTCATGTTTAAATCTTCTACAAAATGGCAAAATTTAATATACCGATCCTTGTATCAGTGAAAATGTAATAAAGGTTAGAGTATGACTGGTCACGTTTTTACCTGATCCTATGTATAATGTCCTATAGCACATGTTGATAGCCGCTCCTTTTCCTGTCAGAGGGTAGAAGACGGCTCGGGCCTGCACCTTCTTCTGGCCTGTCAGGGGAAAAACAAAAAGTTAAAATATTTTAATTTTAGAGCATATACCTTACAATATGGTGATAGCCAGTAAGAATTTTAAAAAGTAATGCTCAAATATTGTTTATATTCTGTACTCTAATGGCATGGATCAATAATAAATTGATAACCAATTTGATTTGAAGTATAACAGTAGTGTGGTATGAGGCGACTTTAGACATTTTCACAGCTGTGGATCTTGATAGACACACAAACACACGTGCTTTGTAGCAAAGTAAGCAGTGAGTTGGGTGTATTACTGTCGGTTGGTGGTGACGGAGCTTTGGGGGCGGTGGTGGCTGGAGGAAGAGGAGGAGAAGCAGTGCTGGGAGCTTTAGGAGGGAAGAGCTGCTGGATCCTCTGCCAGGCCAGAAGCTTGATCATCTCCGGGTCCAGTTTGTCCAGCTCGATGCCTACACACACATGCACACAAACACACACATTATCAAGGGAGGGCGATCATACACTCAGTCTGCATTAATACAGCAGAGACGGGCTGTGGCTGATTTAAAGGACAATTCTATCAATTTTGCACATTTGAACCCAATATAACCCGCAAACATGCTACACTACTGACAACCATTTCCCAAAATATACTACTGCAGCAATAAATTCAAGAATTTGTTTTTCCAACCCTCCACACTACCATTCATTCCATACGCTTTTAACAGCAACTTATAGAGACCTGAAACACGCTTGAGACACATAATCCATCACAGTGAACACACGTCATTGTTATTTTTGGTCAAACTTGGTTAATTTAACCGTCCAACATGGAGCTGTACGGACGACAATATGTCTTCACCAGGAGAAGACGGCTTTTACCGAGAAATTAAAAACAACCTTCATTCAGATATGTTAGAAAGCAAAACTTTAAGGTGAGTGTATTACAGGAACATTTGATTTAAAAAAATTAGGGGATTTGGCAAAATAACAGAAAAAGTAAAATAATGGTTTTAAGTTGTAGAAATTGGTTGTCAGTAACCGTAACCTGTATGCAGGTGGTATGTATTGCGCTTGAAACATGCAAAATCGCCAGTATGGTCCTTTAAAGAACAGCTCTGCTACCATCAAAAGCTCAAACACCGCCATCAAACACCTCTGCGATAAAACCTAAACTTTCATGGGAGAAACAAATAGAGTAAATAAATACAATATATTTAACAGGGGAGCTGATTGCAGGTGAAAGAATCGCTCCACTACATGTCGGTAGTCACCGTTTCTACAGAGCCATTTCATATAAGATAATGAGTCAATGTTAGCACAATTATTAAGGATGATAAACATAAGCAATGAGTATTTTTTGTCCCCTTCCAAACTGGGTGAACACTGAAGACCCAAATTTGAAACGGATGAAGCTTTTGTGCTGTTTTATATAATTCACTCAGAACTCTTACCTGCATCGTCTTGCTTGTCTTTCATACAGCTGGACAGTTTGGCAATGGAGGAGAGCGAGCCGGGCAGCAGCGAGTCCATCAGCGCTGGGCTCGACTTTATGTCTGCAGAGGGAAACACGCCGTGAATGAATGATCCGGAGGATTGGTCGTGGACATTTTGCTCGATGCTACTGCGTTTAGTCTTCAAATTACCCAGTTAAAAAGACAATTTGGAATCAAAATGTACTTTTTGTATATTTTTTTGGTGTAACAAATATACTGTCTTGTTTAAAGTGCGGCATTTTTGGCTCCATTCGCTCACAGGATCCTTTTCTCTGTGTTCTCTGGTGGTTTGGTCAAGTCAAACCTGGAATTTCACAGGATTGCTGGGAATTGCTGAAAGCTTTTAGGCTTTGCTGAGTATCCCAGAGTGGAGGATGATGTCTTCCAAAAATATAAAGGAAATAAGCTTCAACTAAGCCCAGAAATGAACAGAATCGACATTTCTCAGTCTCATTAAGGTACGTAAAGCATCACCTGAGTCTCATGTTGAACCAGAACGCATAAAACATCCAACTCCACTACTGGTCACTTCCTAATGGCAAACTATCCTGAATGAATAAAGACATAAAACCTACTGACTTATGAAATTCTCACAAGAAGTAAATATAAAATAACTGGGACTCGGTTTAATTCTGTGCATCGTTTCAATGCGAGGGGCATGAGAAAATGACTCCGTATGCTAACTGCAGACAAAATTTTTTAAACTTTTTGTACATCATTGCAAAATAGCATTCAAACTTAACGCACAGATAATGTTTTGCCAAAATATCTTTCATAAGTTCCTTCCCTTTATAGAAATTTGACATAAAGGAGCAAAACTTACATCATTCACCACTGGCTTGAGTAATACGGACCAATGTACGCTGAAAAGCCATGAGTGCGGTCCTCTGTGACCTTTTTATTTATTTCAAAGGGGCAAAGGCCATTTAAAACAAGGAAACTCGGACTGGATACCTCAGTTAGATATTTGTGATTTTGTATAGAAACGTACCGACGAGCTGAGCTAATGACACCTGTATGCTCTCGGATATGTTTTGTGGTATGACTGACACAATTTCAGTTTAGAAAAGATTTGTTCAGAATGTCATGCAGGTATGAATAGTCCTGCAAAAAAAAAAAAAAAAANAAAAAAAAAAAAAAAAAGTTGACACTGTAGCTGGAAATAAAAACTTCCAAGTAAATTCTCTGAACCACTTTGAAAAACTCTGTGAGAGATGATAAGCATTCCTTTCTTCTGCTCCACGGGAAATTGCAGCAAAGCAGCTGACTGTGTGAAGCATTTCAGTTTTTTTAGTGTGATGAGGCATCGTGCTGCATGCGGACGAAAATCATTTCTGTAAAAACTCTGCATTATCTGAGCATGGGTGTCGTGTTTTCTTTTACCACAGGCCCACAGTTAACCAACTCTGGGGGTGCACACATACCTGGAGTGGGTGTTGAGGTTGAGGTTTCCCGCTTGCTTGAGTCATGGTCCTGGATGCCTTTGGGTGGGCTGGCCGAGCGGGCGCTGCTGGTGATGGCGGGCTTTACGCTGCCGCTCAGGCGCTCTTCCTGGAGCTCAGGCTGGCTCTTGTGGTTCTGCTGCCCTGCGTGGGGCCATATCGTCGGCGCGCCGCTGGGACANCTCAGGCTGGCTCTTGTGGTTCTGCTGCCCTGCGTGGGGCCATATCGTCGGCGCGCCGCTGGGACAAAGTTTCTGAGCGCAGACCTCCGCGGCGCTCTCGGGCTCCCTTTTGACCGCTTCCGTTCCTACGTGGTTGACCAGCTCGGTGGCGGGGGCTGGCTCTGGGGGGCTCGTGCCCAGCTTTAGCCTGTGCTGCAGCTCTGAGGCACGGTTACAGTCTACGGGCCCGTTGGCTTTGGGAGGATGATGCTCCTCAGCTATAGGCCCGTTGGGTTTCCTACAATTCTGGCAAGGTGTCATGTTGCATTTGCAACTGCTCAGCTCTGCAGTGGCGTCCTTTGATAGTACTGCCCCCTGGGGGTCAGCAGGGGTACTGCAGGGTTTAGAACAGGGGCTGGGGGTGGAAGTCCTTCCTAAAGACGTTGGAGTTTTGCTGTTCTCTGACGTTACACGAGATTTAGTGCTGCCTTTCTGCGCAGAATCCCACTCGCCCGATGATGTGGACGAGGCCTTTTGCTTGATAGACAGGTGCCGCATGATGCTGCACTGGAGGGCGATGACATCTTGAAGCCACTGTCCAAAACGACAAAATTATTTTTTACAACATAAGAAAAAATAAATTCTTATTTCAAATCTGATATGCAGTTACAACAAGTGGAAGTGAGAGCTGTGGTATATTAAAATTATAATGAGCCTGGCATTTTGGTTCTCAGTATAGAATTTGGGGCGATTTTTTCATTTTTATTGTCAAACAGACAAACTCTGGGATGCCGCCTTTATTTCTTTCTTTTTTCTTTTTTTTTTTTAGATCTCTCTGCACTGTATGTAGATATGTTGAACAGTGATTTATCTTAGCTAAGCTGACCTCATAAAAGTAGCTAAGCTGGGACTGATCAGCAGTTCCTCTCAAAGGAACTACATTTCTGACCTCGAGGTTCTGTCACTTTGTATTTTTTACTTTTGCAGAAACACAGATATGTGACAGTATGCAGTTAAGTTAAACCAGCAATAAACTTCTGATGAAGTTTAACTGTATATTTTCCAACTTTTGAGAGGAAATGCTACTTGATTATAAAATTTCACTGAGTTTGTTTAACTCCGAGGACATAAAAAAACAATATTCAAGCTCTTCCAAAAATAAAGCTGTTAATGTTGTCATGTCTTTGCCTTAAAAGCTGCATTACTGTTATGACAAAATACAACTTCCTAACTGTCTGACCAGTCTGAGAGAAACTATTTCTACCTGCCAGACCATCATATCACTGTTATTTCTGACTTTTCAGTGAACGCTTACTTTCAGTATTTATCAAGTTTCTAAAAAGGATTAAGATCATTTTTATATATAAATGTCATCTTGCCTATCAGTTGTGTTTCAAGTGTTAGCATGATTCCATACCTCCTGCTGCTCGGACTCTGTGGTGAAGTGCTTTGAGGGCTGGCGGTCGGGAACGCCGCTGCAAACCAGTTCCAACTGACGAACTCCTGCAGGAAGCAGCATGGGGGGCGGGTTCTGGTACTGGGACTTGATGGCATCTGGCACCTGAGCCCAAACAAAGACAGTTAGAAACATCTCTGCTGGCCTTAAAGGACCATACCATCCATTTTGCATGTTTGAGCCTAATATATTCAATTTTCATACATGTTAATGACAACCATTTCCCAAAGAATAAAACCATATTTCAGCTTTCCTGATATTTTGCAAAACCTCTTAATCTTTCAAAATCAAATATTCAAGTGATACACCCACCTTAATAATCCATGTTTCTCCTGCTAATAGTTACACAGCCTTATGAAGTCACAGTCCTTTAAATTTTTCCATAAACGCAGGTCTTCTTTTGGGACTATATTCCCCGGTGGAGACATACATTCACTCTGTGCTTTTTATTGTGTTTAAACGCTAAAATTATGTAACTTCTAAAAAAAACCTGAATACACGTCTTGTTGGTGATGATGGATTACCTATCCCAAGAACGTTTACAGTATCAACAAGTTGATTTTAATAGCAGAATGAACTGAAACCAATGGAGGTCTGGAAGGTAGGAAAAACATTTTTAATTCACCGTTCCAGTAGTATGCTTTGGGAAATGATTGTCAGTAACGTTACATGTATGAAAATTGAATATATTAGGCTCAAACATGCAAAATGGGTGGTATGGTCCTTTAAAGCTTTAACATGTCTGATTTAATCCAATGTCTCTGAGCAGGTTGGGTTTCTTACAAACTGACCTGTATTTGAATCATCTGATAAATACATGATTCTGCTTTTGTTTTGTACTAATTACAGATGCAGCCACACATACACACGCACACATGGCATGCTTGTCAACATAAGTTACTGTAGTTTGCTGAGGCACAACAACTTCTTGAGCATCAAAAGACACGAATGTGTTACACTACATTGTTACAGTTAGGATTTGCCTGTACGCACGGAAATTGTTTGGTTTACAGTACACAACTGACAACGGTGTCAATAAATAATAAATAGTAAGTAAAAGTACTGAGATCAATACTTGGCACTGAATGAACCAATGTAACTGTCACTAAAAGGTTGCAGGATATCAAATTCCTGAGTACTAAGGAAGTTGGGACATTCCTACTACTTCCTCCCACCGCGAAGCTAAACCCGTGTGAAACATTAAAGACATGACAGAATACGTTTCCGTTAGCTGGCTGTCTATGCCTTCATCAGGAAACAAACCAGTCTACCTTCACTGTCTTCTTGCTGTGCTGGTGGGCTGTGCGTCTGTTGGGCGTGTTCTGCCGATGGACTCTGCGCAGGAAGTCCACCTTGACGGCGTGCTGGGACATTCGGTCCTGGAACTGGTCAAAGAGCTGACAGCGGCTGGACAGGCTGAGGCTCCTCTGATTCAGCTGGACAACAATGTGAAAATGTTAAAAAAGTCTGAAAAGCTCACTCGTCCCATAAACCTCATCGCTGTGATGTTTAGCTTTGAGCCAGACAACCTTGTGTCTTACCACTAAGTGCTCTACGTGGTTTGGGCACATCCATTTGCCAGCAGGTAAGGCGGTGAGTGGAGGGTCCAAGCAGTCCATGTGGAACAGGAGAGGACAATAATCACATTGGATCAGTGGTGCCAGTCTGCAACTCCTGCCAGAGGAAACACAACACCATCACATGTCTGCTTGATAAATATCAAATCAGTACAAGTTGTCATAAACTGCATTTCAAAGCCAGGGATGGTGCTCAACCTCACTCAAACCTGATGCGTGCAGGTTTGAGTGTAAAATCCAGAAGCACTGACCTGTTGCATGAGAAGCAGACTTTGACTGGCAGAGGCACCAAGCCATTTGGATCCAACTCATGTTGAGGCCTCCTGAACGGCTTTCCTAGCAACTCCTCTTTTCTCCTCCGTTTACTACTGCCTACAAAGGCAAAAAAAAGATGGTAAATATAAATGTTAAGGAAAAACAAACCTTGAGGAATCCTCGACGGGGATCTAGGATTACATTTTTGGCCTACATCACCAAGAGCCATCTTTCGGCATTTTTGTTCACTACAATATTTAAATCCAAGGCTGTAAGAATAAAATTGTTAATTTCACAGTAAAAGTTGAGTTACTCAACATGCCTGGCAGTGCTGTGGTGCAGGTAAGCTCGCTGGGCAACTGGAACTGTGTTGGATTTCTCTCCATAGCAGCTACTATTAGCAGCTGAAAGGGCCTCTTGAGGAGGCATGGCGTTGGAGTGGAGAAGGTCGAGCCCTCGAGCTCGGAACTCTGAACTTCCTCTTCGGGCTCTGCCGTCTCCTCCTCCCCGTCATTCTGCTCCTCTGAAGGGGTTGGTGTGGATGAGGTGTTGGAGGTGGGTGTACCGGGCCGGCTGCTTGGCCTGCTGCTGGTCCTTCGGTCTAAGAGGCGCACCTGTGCCACTCGTAGACCAGGTCCTGCTGCCCCGGCACCCGGGGGGAGGCCATCCAGACGCAGTGGGCCAGCGTTGAGCTCTAGCTCTACAGCTGGGGAAGCTGAGCGCTTGGACGAGGACCTCTCAGGTAGGCCATTAGTCTGTTCTGATTTCTGCTCTCGTTTCTAACAGGAAAGGTTGGAGGGAAATCAGTTCATGTAGCATACGCCTTCCTTTCTCAGCACTTTCAAGCAGCAACGTGACAACAACAGCGTGGGAGATCTGGTTTTGCAAAGAAGCTGCTCCTCACCTTTTTTCGAACATTGCAACGATGACACATCCATTCCCCAGGAGGAAGCATTTCTTCACTTAAAGGCGGGTTGCTGTGGTAGGAAGAAGAACGCAAGTGTCACTGACACCAGTTTGATCATTTGAAGGAACGCACAGCGATTGTATATATTGGGCTCATGTTTAAGCCCAATATATACAATCCACAAACATGTTAAGTTACTGACAACCATTTCCCAAAACATACTACTTTAGCAGAAAATTTTACATGTTTTTCCTACTTTCCAGACTATCAGTTCATTCCAGTAACTATTAAAATCAACTCATAGAGACTTGAAACACATTTGAGATACAAGTTGCATCACAGTGAATACTCTTGTCTATTAGGTTTTGTTTTTTTTTGTTTTTTTGGCTAAGTAACTTTATTTAACACAGAGCTGCACAGAAGACAATGCATGTCTCCACCAGGAAATATAGGGAAGAGGGGGAGGGAGGGGGAGAGGGAGAGAGGGGGNGAGAGAGAGAGAGAGAGAGAGAGAGAGAGAGAGAGAGAGAGAGAGAGAGAATGTAGGTGTGTGTGATGGCTCCTTCTACAATTGTGCACAAGTGTTAAAAGGCAAAACATTAAATCTTAAGGTGGGTATGTCACCTGAATATTTGATTTTGAAAGATTAGGGGATCTGAAAAAAATAACAGGAAAACTAAAATATGGTACTATGTTTTGGAAATTGTTTGTCAGTAACATAACATATATGTGGTTGCACATAATGGGCTCAAAGAAGCATAGTTGCCGGTATGGTCCTTTAACTGTTGTGTCTAAAAGCATTCACAAAACGCCACTCTGCCTCCATCTAGTGGACTGATTGTATTACTGTATCACCTCAACAAGCTCACTTAAAATATCACAAAGATGAATAAAGTATATCTAAACCAATTCCTATCTAGCGTGGCCTCTTAATACACCTTGCATTACAATAGCTGGGACGTGCAATATCATTTATATAGATATGATGAAAGCATTCTGATCAACAAATCATGAATACGTAATTATGCCTTTTGCAGAGTTAAATGTTCATCTAGATTCAAAGTAAAACATGCTCACAGTCATACTTAAGGGCTGAAAATAATAATACAACTCCAGTGACGATAAATGTAACGATGCAAAGCAGATGGCAGAAACACACCAAACCAAGACAGAGGATTTCATGACTAATTTGTAATCACTGATTTGTAATGAACACACACACATTCACATTCTAGCCTGACATTTTACAGCCTGTAAATTCCCATTCCCAAACAAAAATTCAGCAAAAGTTTTCCTGAGAGACATCTTAAAGACAATACAGATGAGGGTGGTCAGCTTTCATTCCAATATGCAGAGATGCATGACAACCAGCTGATGTGATGAAGATGAAATAACTACAATGAAACCACCACCGACAGACCTGACCATATATGGAGAAAACATTGTGCTTGGTCGTTTTAAAGCATCCATTTCCACATGAGAGTCTGAATCAACTCTTCTGCCAAGGTTAAGATAATACAAACAGATGCGTATGTTTCACTGGAAACTGTGATGGCACGGAGGAAACGCAACGCTGTGGCGACCTGAGAAGCCTCTGGAATCTACAGCAAACACGTCATATGGCAGCGAAGTCCCCCAAAACCAGAACTGAATTTGCGGACGCATCCGTGCACATTTTCCACCCACAGCTGAATTTAAAAAGGTTGGTAAGATGGCGGGTGGAATAAAAAAGAGCAGGGAGGTCGCCATATTGTAAACAGAAGCAGCTCCGACTCCATTTTTAGCAGCGGTAGCTCCGCTGCCTGCAGCCGCGACAGGAGGGGAGGACCGACTGCAAGCTAATTCAAACCACTTTCACCGGCTGTAATAACTCAGAAACACATCCGACAGGCTAAACTTCTCACTAATACGGATTTTTTATTGGCAGCCATTAACGACATTTTGCAAGTCCTGAACAACCAACAACCAACCACACATTTAGCATCAAATATATGCTGGCACACACTCTCTCTGCATTTTTTAAAGCAAGAAAACATACGGGTTAGCTAGTTTATTTTACTGCCATGAGTCTTTTTTATAAGTTACAATTCGAACTGTTCTGATGTCTGCCAAAAGAACATCAAACCCAACTCAATTCAACAAGCTTGCAGGTAAGCTGCCTTGCTAATGAATTATCTTTAACACACGGAGGAAATGCAACTTTAAGATACGTTCTGACTCGCTTATGGTGTGCTGGTTAATTCGGCATACAAACGATTCACCGAGGAACACTTTCCATTAACATTTCGTAGATAACTAACTATTACACAAGATTCACTACTACCCTCCACGACTCGCCTGCGTGAGGCACAGAGTGGAGTNTAACTATTACACAAGATTCACTACTACCCTCCACGACTCGCCTGCGTGAGGCACAGAGTGGAGTGGGAAGCATCCACCAATGATTCAAGTGTAAATATCCCCCAAAAAGACGCAAATTAGTGCTGCGAACGTATGCCGAAATTAAGATTACATAGTAAGGATTGACAAAACGCATATTAATTAACTACTACTCGTGTGCGGTCGTAACGTTTTTCGAAATTGGGTACATGTCATACTTTCAGTGAGATTTGGGGTAACCATCTTTACCACACCAACAAAACGTACCAATCGAGCAAACCTCATCCAAGCATTCAGCACGTCAGCGTGCCGGTAACGGAGAGTTAAAAGTTGCAGGCAGCTGTCTGTTTTTGTCTGAGTGCATGCATAACTCGTTCCTAGGCTGTGCTTTGCCTCTGGTCATGCGACAAGCTTGTACAAGTGTAACTTACCAGCACTGGAGGTGGAAAGCTGCAGGACAGTGGTCACAGCACAGCAGGTCTCCCCCCTCCCTGCAGCTATCGCAGGTGTCGTGGTTGGTGGCCCTGCCGCTTCTCCGCACGTCCCTCACCAACTTCCGACTCCTCTTCTCCACCTCTTCTGATTTGGGGGGCGCCAACAGCGTTTGTATTTGCTGTAAAAGTTGTTTAACTATTAGATATAAGCTCACAACAATCATGGCCGTTTGAGTCTATCAGAAAATATGCAACTTTGTGTCCGCTGTGCCATTTCATGCTGTTTGGGGAGAACCTTAATGTTAACTTGGGGCCAACATCATGAACCAAAGAAACTTAACTTATCTAGATGACAGACGCTGACAGCGGGCTGACCCGGACTGCAGATAATACCAATTAACATAATGGCAAAGAGTATAAATATTAGCATTAAGGATTTGTTTCATCCATTTAAGGCCTTGAGCTGAGCAACCTCACCTCCATTAAGCCCCCAGAGGTATCCAAATCGTACACAATCGTCGGGGTCTCCATTTTGTCCCACATTCATCCAGAAGCAAATATTTCAGAGAGGATTTAACACGCAGCTGCTTACCGGCTGCACAACGAAGAAAGAAATTCCTGTAACAAATTTCTTTTTGTAGCTATTTTTGACCCGCGGATGGCCAACCAATGCTAACTATCGTTAGCTGGCTAAAAGAGCTAACGACGAAGGCAAGACGTCAACCAGTCAAGGTTGTGAAGCTAGCGGGCTCACTAGCGCCTCTCGATAGCTCAAAAAGACAACAAAAACAACGATAATCGTACAATTAAAACGTTGACTCCTTAGCACCACTTGCTACGTACTAGTACCAAGCCTACATACAATATTTACATCAAAAGACTGCTGCTGCTAGCTACAAAATCCTTCTGCGGCCTAGCTGGCCAGCCATGATTCTTGCTTCTGCTCCTGCAAAGAGGAGCCTTGTAAATCTGCAAACCCGTTCGGTCCCATTGTCAACACAAGATGAAGCGAAAAGATATGGAAGGAAATTCGGTGTGTCGTAATCCAATGCAAGGTTGCCGATAGCGTTCAGAATGTAGAATCCGCAAATCGCATATGTTACAATGCAAATTTGGTTGATGTTATTGTTGTAGGAAAAGCTGAGCATCTACTCTGGCTGCTAGCAACATCCTCTATCAGTTGGCGCAACCGCGAACCGCCGGACACGCATGCGCACTAGTACGGATATACAGAAAGGGGGACTGGCTACATTGGTTACCGCCAGTGTCACCAGAAATATAGCTCTGCCACCGCTTTAGTGCTAGCTATGTTTGTGAAAGTCTATTCACTGCCTCTAACACCGATAATGAGAGTAGTGTTGCTGTTGTTACTTTTAGTATTTTAAAACGACAGCGCATCATCTGCCTTTACTACTGATACTCTGATCGCAGGCTACGGTGCTGTTGCGTCTGTTGTTACCACGATGCTAAAGCTATCAGTAGCCTAACCAATAGCACTGCTGCTTCTAAAATTACTGCAGCTGGCACTACGAGTAATAAAACTGTTAATAATATCTAAGCTCTATATATTGGTACAATTAGCTTTAGTGCTGCTGGTACTATTAATGCTGCTACCTGTTACTGTTAGCACTATTGCTACTACCATCACACATTTTGCCATTGTAGGACCGATATTACGACCACTAATATACGGTAGTTATTACTACTAGTAATACTACAGCTACCACTAGCAAAAGTAGGTCTGTCTTATGGGAATATATTGTGTATTTTATGTTTTTATATTATCTCCAAATGGCAGTGGACACATGAACAAGAAGGCACTCCCATGGCAGTAACGCAACTAAAGGATGCTAACAGCTACCGTAAAACCTCCAACGAAGAAGAAGAAGACACTCCCAAGAGCACTCCAACCAAGGCCAACCAAGTCCTCAGTAACCACTAGTGACATATCACTGAGAAACCCCCCACTGTAAAATCCTAAACAGTTTATATATCAAGTTTCTACACTTCAATGTTAGCAAATCAAATTTTCAGTTAAAAAAAAAAAGCCACTATGCTAAATTTCATTGAGATTGGTCCATTAGCATTGTTTTTATAGAATAAAACTTTATTCTGGTTCCTGAATCCAGAATATGATCCAGATCACCTAAAAAATGCAATCACTCCTCCCTACTGAATTTATCTGTCTGTCCCCCAAATTTCATCCAAATCCATCCATAAATTTTCAAGATATTGTGCTAATAAAAAACTGCTGGTGATAACCTCCTTGGTGGAGGTGACACTTTCTACAGTGCAATGAAACACATTTGCACCCTTCCTGATTTCTTCTATTTTTGCACATTTGTCACACTTGTGTTAGATCTTCAAATAAAATTTAACATAGGATGAAGACAGCCTGAGTAAACACAAAATATAGTTTTTAAATGATCGTTTATTGAAGGAAAAAAGCTCTCCAGCACCTACATCACCATGTGAAAAAGTAATTGCCTCTGTAAACTTAGTAACAGGTTGTGCAACATTTAGCAGCAATAACTGCAACCAAACGCTTCTGATAACTGGAGATAAAGTCGTTCACAGAAAGATTCACCACTGTTCCAACTTTTCTTCACTTGGAGATAATGGCTCCCATTGTAGTTTTTGCAGAGTCTGAGAGTCTTACAAATGAGTGTGTAACCCTTTCCAAACTGATATGTTTAAATAACTTTCATTTTCTTGCTTTTTTTTTCTTCTGAATTTTGTTTTGATCGTGGCATCGTGTGGAGCTTGTCGACAGCTTTTAGCTCCTTCACATTGCTGAAAAGCTTTATTTAAGTGATGTTTAGATTCGACAGGGCTGTAGGAATCAAGCCTGATGTGTCTAGTCTAGTTGAGCCCAATTATAATTACATTTGGTTACTAGGTTGATTAAGGGGGGAATTAGTTTTTCATAAGGGTGAAAAAGGTGTTGGTGTTTTTCTTTTAATAAACAAAAAGATTTAAAAACTAAGCTTCAATACTTTCCCATCAGCATTTTTTTTATTTTTTTTTATTTTTTTTAACAGTGCACTCTGTTACTTTATTTGAGACATTTTACTGTATTGTCTGTATTTTCCCATCTGGGTTATTTCTTTACTGTGCAAGATGCCTGCGTACTAAAATACCATGTCCCAAAACGGATTTCTAGAGAAATATTTAATTCCCTGTACACCATGCAGACAGATTACATACTATGTGTGACTGCAGTGCCTGATAAAAAGCAAAACAGTGAATTAAAAAGGCAGAGGGAGGATTCAGAATCTTGGGACCTGTTATTTACTTTCTGGAATTGTTTATCAGTTTTACCGTATGTACATATTATCTCTCTCACCTCACAAAATTCAGCTATATTGTAAGTGACAGCAGCATATTCAGATGATGAGTCACATAACAAATTACATGTCATGTTCAGCATAGTTGTTTTGCTTGTGAACAGTAGGATAACTTTTCATCATGTTAGCTGGACAGGGTAGTCTGAATCTTGACTTGTGTCAGCTAATGACTTTCTCTTTGGATTATGGCAACATTGAGAGGATTTCCAGGGACTTGTGGGTCTCAGGGCCTTATTTTCTCAGAGGAACACACTCCAGCAGCTCATTGTTGGAAAGTCACTTCATATAGCTTCTTTCAATTTCTTGGCCCCCAGCTAAGAGGGCCCCCAGTACCTATAAATATAACATTATGTTTCAATTTAACTGAAAAAATAATGCTTTTATTCTAACATATCTGTTATTTCCATCCATGCCTAGACCACATAAACTAGGCCCAAAACCCAAGAATTTTTCCAGATTTCCGTCACAGGAATATGCAGATTTTTCATCAACTCTTACATATAACAATTTAGCTCAAATTTACACTGTCTAAAAATAAAGGATCCTGTAATGTCAAACACCATCAGAGAAGTTAATAAATCAGATTTTGTTGTACCGTTAATAACTTCCTGCGTTTTTTAAAATTGTGATCCTATAGAGATCACTGATTTAACTTCAGTATATCCAGTTAGGAAACAGACCAATAAACCTGGGTGTGCCTAGGGCCCCCAAGTTATTAAGTCAGCCCCTGGGGAAGCTGATGTTATATCTTTGATTAAAATAAATAAATAAAATAAATTCTGTTACTGGTTTTTAGTAAATATTAAAAACATGTAAACGGCACAAGACACACACACACACACACACATATATCAACTTTCAAAACATTTATCATTATAGGTGGCCAGCCTACATTGTAGTTATAAGCCAGAAATGGAACATTTTTGGTCGGTCAGGGTTTCAAAACTGTAGTAGAGAGTATATGATCCTATAGTAGAATCTACAAGCAACCTGTAAAAAAACATTCTATGTTGAATCTGTATTTTGAAGTATTTCATTAATCACACAGTTGTGAGAAACTCAACATGCAGTCTTAGTGAAAAGCTTTCAGTCATATAAGTTTCAGTGCTCTGTGCAAATGTGATCATTACTTTGCAACAAAAAAAAAAGAAGAAGAAGAGGAGGGTGTGGGGAGGTAATAGTTTCCTTCCCAGTCGCATTCACACAAGCCTTGTCACATTTTCTCCCATGTAATAAAAATACATTTTAATGCTAAAAATGCAGTGATATGACATGCCTGTTTTCTCTCCTGGTTTGTGGAAACAGACAAAACCAAAAACCTAGACTTAAGGAATCCCATTAGTCTTATGCCAAAATTTTCAGTCAGGACTTCAGATGGAGCTTTTTGAGAAATGTCTTACCCTCCCATATCAGCCACATCCTGCAATATCTTTGATATTGTTGTTGATGTACATTTTGTCCTCTGTTGGCCATAAAACCCTGTAGGTCTTTCAAGGCTGCCAGTTGGATTCCTGGTGTCCCTCTGGACAGTTGTCTTCTGTCCCGTCACTTAGCTTTGATGAAGGCTCTGATTTTGGCAGGAGATATGCACTCATCATTCGTAATGATGGACTTAACGATGTTTCCTGGTATAGTCAAAGCCTTGGAAATCTTTTCACGTTCCTCACTTGATGTGGGTCCTTCCACAACTTTGTCACTGACTTATTTTGGAAGGACTTTGAACCCGTGCTGCTGTCTTTGTGTTTGTCTTCAGTCTGAAGGATCAAATTGTTGCTTTTATTCAGGTTCTCAAGTTAATTGCAGTGATTCCAAACAGGTGTTGAACAATTAAGTTATTACGTGATCTAGAAGGCAATCTGAAGGCAAGAGGTTGTTCCTGAGAAAGTCAAAGTGATGCTATATTAAAATGGGGTGCATTCTTATCAAACCTAGATGTCGCTATTGTTTATTTTTAATTAATGCAAGAAACTTTTTAGAACTTTTTTTTTCATTTATGAAACTTAAGTATTCTTAAGTTTCTTATTCTATTAGTAGGAAAACAAATATGGATTTATCACATTTAAATTCTAGGCTTTAGGTTAATAAAATGTCAAAATTGTTAAATGGGGGTGCATTCATTTTCCATTCATTGTACAGTAGTGGACAAAAGTTTCGTTCGGAATTGAAAAAGTGCATTTTTAATGTGTAGGAGTGTTTACAGAGATTTTATTGTGAATATTCATTCACCTCTGCCTGTCAAAAGCTAATAGTAATAAATCAGGTCATTTAAATTCATAATAAAATCATTTCAAATTTACAAAAAAATGGACTAAACTTTTGACTGATTTATTAAACAGGAACTACATTTTATTTCAAAGGTAATGCAACAAAAATGTATTTATCATATATACTGTAGTTCAGTATTTTGTGCTACCGCCTACGTTTAATCACTTTGGACAGTCTGATAGGCATGGACTCCACCTGTTGGCAGGTGTCAGACCAGATGGAAGCCCAGGCAGCTTTGCAGTTCCCACAGTTCATCCACATTCCTGATGCGTTTTGACTTGTCCCAGTGCTGATTGAGGATTTCCCACAGGTTCTCTGTTGGCTTGAGGTTGGGACTTTGTGGAGGCCTCTTGAGAGCTTTGATTTTCTGTTTCTTCCACTCCTTGGTTTTCTTCTCAGAGTGTTTATCCTGCTGGAAATAGCCCTTCTTATGACCAGCAGCTGCTGCATACTTGGTATCATTGAGTTCTTCAAGATGTCGATGTATTGGTCTGTTTTCTTGATGTCTTCTACTCTGCAGATCCATCCAGTGCCTGCAGCGGACATGCTTCAGACCATGATGTTGCCACCTCCGTGTTTCACTGTTCCTCTCAAGCACTAGGGATCCAGGGCTTTTCCTTTACTTTTACACACATAAACAATGCTAGAAGCTTCCATGTTGTATTTTGATTCATCTGTCCAGAGAACGTGCTCCCACTGCTCCACACCCCAGCTGATATGCTCACGGGCAAACTGCAGATGTTTTTTCTTATTTTTATCAGAGATGAGAAGCTTTTTCCCTGGAACACAGCCCTTTAAGCCAACGCTGTTGAGTCTCCTCTGACAGATGTGTTGGAGAGTTCAATCCCAGTCTCTGCTGCCAGTTGTGGAGAACGTTTGAATGGATCCTTGCTGGAGAGAATCTTGAACCTGTGGTCACATTGGGTATCTGTCTTTCTGGGCTTTCCTGATCTTTTTTTTTTTTTTTTTTTTNTTTTTTTTTTTTTTTTTTGGCATTAATGCCACCAGTTGTTTTATGCCCTGCCACAATTCAGCCGTATTTCCAAAGTTTCAGCAATTTCCCTGCAAAATTAACCACTCTCATGGAGCTTCACTATGTCATCCCTGGTGCCTTCATTAAGTTGAGCATTTTTCCCCATGGCAGTCATTAAGTCAAATGACAAGTTTTGCATAAGTTAGGATGGAGCAGACTGTTTTGACAGAGTGTGATGAAGCTAAGTGGCCTAACAACTCGCAACTCAGTGTCCATAATTTAACATTGACTTCAGCCATAAGTTTAGTCCACCTCATTTATTTGTAAAATCAGTATTACTTTGTGTTATTCAGCAATGTCTGAGGCTCATAAGCCCCTTTGGATTGTGTCAAAAATATGTTTTCCTCAAGCTTAAAACAAGGCCAATCTTATCTCCTTCAAACTGACATTTTGGAGATAAAAGGTGTAACTGTCAGTTATAAAACATAAACTGCTCCTTAGGTCACAAAATTCTCAAATTCCCACAATAAAGTAAGGACACGACTTCATTGTCTTTGTTGCAATAGTTGCACAGTACATGTAATCAGATAGTTAAAAGTTAAAGGGACAGTTCAAGCAGTTTACAGAGTTCTTAAAGTACCACACCGTCCATTTTGCATGTTTGAGCCTGATATATTCAATTTTCATACACGTAACGTTACAGACATTCATTTCCCAAAGCATACTACTGGAATGGTGAATTAAAAATATTTTTCCTACCTTCCAGACCTCCATTGGTTTCAGTTCATTCTGGTATGCTATTAAATCAACTTGTACTCAGAACATACCTTTTATTAAAAAGTGAATTCGATACAGAGAATTATGTTAAATTTAATTTATCTAAAAGGAAGAGATCTTTGTGTGCTCAGTTGAGAATGGGAGTGTTACCTCTACATTTGGAAACCGGTCGTTTTGTTGGTACTGAAGAGCAAAACAGGCTCTGCTCCCTTTGTGATTTACATGAGATCAAAAGTGAAACAAGAACTTTTCTATTTAATAATAAGAATCAGGATGAATGCAATTATTTTCTGATGGATAATTATAATATCTTAAAAAGTTTGTGTGAAACAAATATTTTTTCATTTGTTGATTATGTGGAGAAAGCATGGGTTAGGAGAAAAAATGCATTGTACCACTGAAGACTGTATGTAAATAAGTTTAATAGAACCAGAAATGTAAAGTTACTTTATGTGACTGTGTCCTGTAGGGTGGACCATGAATGGTAGGACACATAAATAAAGATTCATTCATTCATTCATTCATTCATTATTGATAATTGAAACAGTCTTTGGACAGGTCCATCCAATCCATCATTGCCAACAAGACGTATATTCAAGTTTTTTTTTTTTTTTTTTTTTTTTTTTTTT
>VXCM01008004.1:0-19081 GCA_014773175.1 Lucifuga dentata
GAAATGATTGTCAGTAACATTACGTGTATGAAAATTGAATATATTAGGCTCAAATATGAAAAATGGGTGGTATAGTCCTTTAAGATCCTATTAAAAAGTTTACAAAAGTTTCAACATTTCATATAAATATTAAGGTGAATCTGCATCATTATAGAACGATGATGAAGATGATGAAGTTAGATGAGTCAGAGTTAGTCAGCCTTAGTGAGGGAAAGACTTAACAAATGGCCAGCGAAAAGTCATCTAAGAATAAAAAATAAAAATAGGAAGTCTGTTTCTGATATACAGTCACATGGGGCAGCGGGACAGAAACGAAAGGGTTAAATCAGCTGAAATGATGAAGATATGATCTGTGAGTTTATCTTGTCAGAACAGAGGAGTTCTTTAATATCTTTAATATCCATAACGGATGAACAGGAGAGAAACTAAAGGACTGACGAGAGCAGCAAGCTCAGGAAAGTCAATTACATTACCTCCACCTTAACACCTCCACACCTCTACCTTAACACCTCCACCTTAACACCTCCACCTCCAAACCTCTACCTTAACACCTCCACACCTCCACCTTAACACCTCCATCTACACCTCCACTCCTCTACCTCCACATCTCCAGCTCCACACCTCCATCCCTCCACACCTCCACTTCCACCTTAACATCTCCATCTTAACACCTCCAAAACCTCCACAACTCCACACCTCCACCTCCAAATTCCAAAACTCCAAACCTCCACTCCACCACCTATACACCTCCACCCCTCACACTTCCACCAGCACCACACTTCTTCTAATAAATCCCCCAGAGATGAGAGGTTAATAGAAAATCCTCCCTCTTTCTCCATCTCTCTTTTTTCTTTATTTATTTCTCTCTTTGTGACTATCAGTCTTTCTCTATCACACACACACACACACACACACACACACACACGCACAATGCATACAGGGCAAGAGGAGGAGCCCTGACGTGTTGGGATGGTGTATAATTACATGGTGTGAACTCCTTTAATCAATCACTCTCAGGCAGGTGGGTGGGGGTGGGTGGGGGCTGGGATGGCCCAGTCTTTCGCCCCCCTATCGTTGGCCGGCACCGCTGGCTGGCTGTCAGCCAAGGGTCTCCTGATCCATGTTGGTTAAACGCGCATTAATCTGAGTTTGGCAGGGTAATCAACAACCTAACTCAACTGTGAAATTGAATTCGGCGGTGGAACATCGTTCGGCCAGTTTTTATGCTAAGGCTGCAGAAAGGAAAAGTGCCGCAACATCAATTTGTCACCGAGAGCTGCGGCGTCTGAGGGAGAGGAAGTGAGTGCGTCTGCTCGTGTGTGTGCGTGCGTTTGCGTGTGGCCGAGTCTCTGTTACATTCACACAACAGCAGGGAAAAGAAGGATTTAGTGGAGTGTGTGAGTGGGCTGAGCCAGCCAAAGAGAAGAAAAGAAAGAGAATGAAAGAGAGGAGAGGTGGGTTTGTTACAAGGTCCGTGAGCTGAGAAGAATAGCGATTCTTAAGCTGCCAGATGACTTACTGCGCTCTTTGTTTTGTCTTACGGTGCTGCAAAAATCCCCAACAAGACAAATTACAGGTGAAAATTATCATTCCTCACGGTTTGCAATAGAAAAATAATGAATATATATTTGGAGCTTTATATTTTTCCTAGCTGACCCTTGAAATGCCTGCATCACCCAACACTATTACAGTAAAAGAAACAGCACTGCCACTCAGAAAGCGATGATAATAAATAGTATGTGAGGAAAACGACCTCCAGTCCTGCTGCTGCTGCGTTATTTCTCCACGCAGGTTTTTCTGAGTGGGTTTTTACTGAAGCATGCAGGTTAAATGGTTTTTCATCAAGGCACCCTGGGATCTAACATCAGCAAACCCACTGGACTCGGTGTGTGTGTGAAGGAGGAAACAGCAGCACACACACACACACACACACACTCTGGTATAATGTGCCTGATGAGCCACTTTCACAAAGAATGATAAGAAAAGAGAAGGAACACGTTGATGAATCTTGTATGATATGCAGTTCTGTGCGTGATGGAGTGATTTATACAGCCGGTAACGCGTGGAAAGTTTGTTTGCCCTTGTCTCCGTGTGGAGTCGTCGCTTCGCCGTCGCTCCCACGGAGAACTCACCTCACAGACATGCGCACATAAAACACCAAACACGGCCGTGCTGACGATCAGACGCGTTTCTGGTGAAATATTTGGTGAGAAGCGATGATGCATATAAATATCTTTTAGCTGATTTATTCCTTAATTCAGAAATGTAGCAAAGCTGAAAATATCTCCTCATCCTCTATGGAATTATCTGCATAAAGTGGAAGTTGTCTTCATATGCATTCAGCCTCTGGGCGTTATTTACAGACGTATCCACACAAAAAAACAGGCACTCTAAAAAAAAAAAAAAAANAAAAAAAAAAAAAAAGAGTAAAAGCCTGTCTATTAGATATACAATTTTCACTTAATAGCCACAAATCTGTCTTTGTAGCTATGCCACAAAGATAAAAAAAAACTCAGAATCTGAATTGTATCAGAATCATAATCTGAAACTGTAACAGAAATCATAATCATGATTGCAATTCTAATATTAATATTGTCGCAAAATTTCAGTTTACCTTAACAAAGTGTCATAACATTTAGATTACATTTTCATCTTTTGTCATTTTTGACAAGATTATTGAAACTTTGATCTCATCTTATAAATCTAACTATAAAGACAGAAATCTCTGTGCACCAACATCTCTAGAACCCGGTGCTGTATGAAGCTGAAATTCAGCAGGTTTATTGATCAGGACCCAAGGACGTGCAGCATCACATGTGAATTCATTTGGATGAGCGGTTCTCAAATTGAGCAGTGCTGGTAAAAAGTAGTCCGTGCGGCAGGATACGCTCTNTTTGGATGAGCGGTTCTCAAATTGAGCAGTGCTGGTAAAAAGTAGTCCGTGCGGCAGGATACGCTCTGGTCCACGGGCAAACGGCAAACTAAACTAGCTCACAAGGACGTGCAAAACTAAATTATTATTAAGGCTGCAGCGCACACCATAAAGTCCGGCCTGTTCTGAACGGGCACTGTACTAGTGCCGTAAATTCTTTCCTTCTTTGCTAAAACTCAGAATTTGCTGTTTTGCAGCTGTCCTAAATGCAGCCGCAAAACTTTATACAAACTTTAAAGAATGTACAACACATTTCTCCTGCAGTATTTAGCTTCTCTTCACTTTTAGAAACTATAGAACATCCCAAAAAATGTATGCACACTTTGAATGATTATAACTCACAAAAACTTTCTTTTTTTTACAGGTGCAACTGATTTGAAGTAATGGCAGAAGCAAGACTAAGCAAAAGATTCTACACTTGTCTTCTTTAACTTGGATTATAAAACCTAGATATATCTTAATAGACACTGCATAATCAGTATAATAGACACTCTGTATAATCATTCAGTGTGTATACATTTTTTTGGGACACCCTATATATAAAGACGTCACTGATGTCTGGTTATGTAATAGATCTTTAGTTATTGTGTGATACATGAAGCTTTAAAAACTGAGATGTTACTTTGAAAGAACTTCCAAATTCTCATGTAGGTACGAAATCTGACCATGCTTTTATTGTCACGGTGCCTTTTGGAACATCCTGTTACAGTGTTTTCAATGATTCTCAAATCCTACTTTTTAGATCAGACTTTTAAAAAAATATTCTCTAAAAATCAGTTAATATTAATTTATCGCAGTCAGTTTTTTTGTTTTTTTTTAATAGCCAGCGTGTTTTAGTCATGTTTATTTGATTTATCTGGTTTCCTGTGGTTTATTGTTTGGTTTGTTCTGGTTAGACTTGATTCCTCATCAGAAATAAGAGGTTGCTGCAGTTCTGGAAGTGATTTTCTGACATGCTAAACATTAAGATCTCATTTTGGGACGAGATAAGAATCCTAATCTGTCAAAAGACAGTTTGTTGTGTTTTCAGCCATGTTTAGCAGTGGATTTCTGATAGATTTATCTACATTCTCTCTCTGTCTCGTGATTCAATCATTTGTTTTCTCACTTTCTACCAGTTAAATTTCTTCACATCAACTCATTTCTTCTCTACCTTCCTCTGCTTCACTGTCGTGGTCGAGTCTCCCTCACTCCATATATTTCAGAGCTATCAGTGTTCAGCGTAAGCATTAATTGATTTGCCTGCAGACGGCGGCTAATGGGGTAATTCTGTATGTAGCGGTGCCGGCCTCCGTTGGGAGGAAGAGTAGATTAACAGCTGACACCACCTATTTATCTGGAAGGTTGGAACAATATACAGAGACTAGAGAGAGAGAGAGAGAGAGAGAGAGAGAGAGAGAGAGAGAATACCTGGTGTTAGCTGATGGTGTTACCTTGGCTATGGTCTGTGAGTTGGCGAGACTCTCTGAGAGGCGGGGGTAGGTGTAGGAGCTGTACGGGTGGGCCTGAGGCGGGTTCTTGAAAACCCCGCTGGCCCCGTAGGGTAGGTTTGGCTCCTGCAGCCCAGAGCCTGACCGAGATCTCTGTCGTATGGCCGGCGTGGGGCTGGTCTGCGTCACGTAAGAGCTCTTGGGCCGCTTGTCGTACTCGTCCCGCAGGCCGCCGTAGCTCCACTCGCTGTCCGGGTAGTTGATCTGCTCGCTGTGCAGCGAGGCGCGAGATGGGGTGCCCACCGAAGTGTCCCGGTAGTCCTGGCTGGATGAGCCCCCCACAGATGCCCGGTAGTACCCACTGGAGCCCACGCCACTCCCCACCGTGGAGGCTACCTCGTCAGCCGAGCGCACTTTGCTCTCAAGGTAGGTGTGGTAATCCGGGGGCAGTTTGGCATAATCTGACTTTTGGGGCATGGCGTCTGGGTAGAAGGGGCTACGAATGGGGTGTGAGTGACCGTTCTGCTTGGTGAAGCGGTAATGCCTCCCCATGGCCCAGTCCCCATCTATAGAGAAACCGGGCCTGCCAGGATCCAGAGAGAACTCTCTGCTGGACGTGTCCAGGTCACAGGAGTAGCGGGANCCGGGCCTGCCAGGATCCAGAGAGAACTCTCTGCTGGACGTGTCCAGGTCACAGGAGTAGCGGGAATAGTAGTGGTTGAACCCGTTCTCCTCCGGGGCGTTGGGATGACCGCCGCCAGAGGGTCTGGAGCTGCTGCCGGCCTGGTGGGGGCCTGGTGGACTCTCTTTACGTAGGGAGTTGGAGCGCGTCACGGAGATGTTGTCAAACTCTTCCAGCAGGCCATTGATAGACGCGTCCTTGGGAGGCCGGTTCCCTCTGACGATGGTCTACAGAAGGAACAAACACGCCATTAACATGCTAGAAGCTGCTGCCTGACAGTATGGCGGGTCTTGCAGAGCCATGATACCTTCAGCTGCACAAAACCATTCCAGTTCAACCATTTCTGGCTGAAACTGAATGAGATGAAAATGAAATTCCACTTTAAGCAAATGCAAATTAATCAAGTTTTGCTAATTTAATTAATTAGCAAAAAAAATCTAAATATACAGGCTGGAATTTCAGTTTCATGCTGTATCAGGGCTTAGTGATGAAGAATGAAATTAATCATCTGCAATGGATGAATGTGAGTATTTGTATATATACAGTGAGTATTTGTATGTATACACAAAGTAAGCGTGGAGTTGTAAGCGTGGAAATAAATGGTGAGATGTTTTAGATGCGAAGAGGACAGAAAAAGCTGATTCCTGCCTCATCTCCCTCGCTGCAGATTAGCTTCGTTTTCAGTGGGCTGATCTGGATACATTAATAATCGTGACATTTGGTGTAGTGCTCGTGAGAAGCGTGAACACACAAGTATGCACTTCCATGCACACACAGGAGAGTGAGGGGGAGAGAGAGAGAAAAAAGGCTTAACATGCGTGTTCACATCTGCTTTGAAGCAAAAGCAGCTTAAATATCAAGAGTGTCGCTTATCCACTCCTACCTTGTGCTAAACCCGTTAAACTGTGTCGTGAGTCATGGGGAGCTGGTGTCACGGCGCTCCCACATTCTGAGGAATCACAGCGTCTGTGTGTGTGTGTGTGTGTGCACATGTATGAAGTGATTCTCCTGCCATTAATCAAGAGCATCATTTATTAATTTGAGAGCATGATTTGCTCCTAAAATCCTGTTTTCACACTAAAAGTCACTCTGCTCACACACAGACGTGCTCTGCTTGTATTTAAGAATTTACTTGGATCTGCACCAAATTGCAGCTATTAATAATCTATCATGGCATAAATATGCCAGATTTTTTTTAAAAATCAAAATCAGTTAATAATTTTTTGAATATTCTTGATTAAAAAAAAAAATTTGTGGGTGAGAACTTGGCAGAGGTAAAGGAGGTTCAGTGTAAAAAAGCAGAAACAGGAAGTCTAAATGTGATATCAACCGGCCAATCAGAGCTCCTGTTGCTGCTCTGTGGTTTCATTTTTAATCTGGCAGATTGGCTGCAAATTCACTACAGAGTCACAAGACTTCACAAAACAGAAACTCTAACTATTAAACAGACCTTTTTTTTTTTTTTNCTTTTTTTTTTTTTTGGAGAGATTTACAAGAATTTTTTTTATTTATTTCATACTCCCTTTTATTTTCTAGTATTTTACTATTACTGGAATGAGAATCAAGTAGAAAGTGCGAGAATCAATGAACCAATCATTTATTTTAATTTTTTTCTACAAATTTTGAATTTTTTCTGAATTTCTTCTTTTTTTCTGGAATAAAGAATCTTTAAAAAAAAAAAAAAAACTCAAAAATTTGCTGATCTGGCAGAACTTTACAGGCTAGTAAAGATTTTTTTTTTATTTTTAGGTAACACGAGAAATAAATTCAATGAAAAGTGTAAACTGTAAAAACTGAATTTAAACACAGAGGGTTTATAAAACAACCAAAGATGTGTGTTTTCTGATTTATATTTCACTTTAGATAGAAAAAGCTCATTTTAACTTGTGCAAAGGTTTAAAATAATAAAGAAATGAACCCGTCATTACTTGTTTTTTTCTGAAGAAGTTTGCCTTTACTTGACAGCATCGCATCAGCAGAATCTTACAGACGCGCTCTGACACGTCACGCCTCCCACGTCAGTGTCATACATGTCTCTGCTGTAGTTTAGTGTCACGTGCTGAGACGCACAGAACAGCTCAGATAATCGTCACCTCTCAGCAGCATGATGCTGACACAGGAAAACGTCCAGACTGCTTTATTTAGCGACGTGCAAACTGTCATAACTCTTTCTGTGACGCTAAACTTTCTAATAACACACACAGGATTTATTCTTTAAGTAAAGGTTTGATGAATGAGTTATTAATGCTTTATAAATCCATATAAACTCAACTTTTGGGTTGCCAGGTTGTAAAAAAATCACTTTGACTAAAACACCAGAAGTCAAACTGTTTTTCCATGACAACAATTCATCAATTCTACTGTTTGTAAATGTTAATAATTTGTTAATAAAATAATTTCCTCATCAATTAAAGATTTAAAAAGACAGTAGGAGGGATTTTTCACAACCTGGCAACTCAAATGTTGACGCTAATAATGCCTGATCTATGAAACATGAATAAATTATCAACCATTAATAAAGAAATTAATGTGGTTCCATATATATAAAACACGAGATTCAATCCTGCAAAAACACACCTTCAATCTCAGGAGAGCCTGACATTTGCTCAAGGACACTTCAGCAGGATGATTGCCAAAAGTCAGACTGAACCATGTCCTTCAGTTGAAAGAGAATCTCTTGCTGCTTTTCACATTGAGGAAAAAACCCCAAATCTACAATAATTATAAGCTAATCATAAGGTAAAAGTAGGGTTGTCATGGTGACAACCCTTTCTCGTCCAGTTTTGATTTCTACATGACAACTTTTTATTTCTGTGCTTGCACGTACGAGTTTTTCTTTCTCTGAAGTGTTGAATAAAGTTGTGTCAGACTACAGGAAGCTCACTTGTAAGTCTAACGCTGGTACTTTCACACATCATCTCTCCTTCTATTTACTTCCTACGCCGCTCTCTCTCTCCCTCTTTGCTCTGCTGTTTGAGATCTGCGTGCCGCTCGGTGCTGTGAACTGGAACTCAAGGTGAAACGGCCCATAAAGCAGTGAGTAAAGTCTAGCAGAGAGGCGTAGCGTGCAGGGAGAGCAGGACGGACGGTCTTTTAAACAGGTCACTGGCTAGAAATCCATCACGCTTTGGACAGATGTTACAGTACGTACAGCAGGCTCAGGCTGATGTGCACGGGAAATAAAACTCCAAACTCACACTTTCATATAAAAATAAATAACAGCTCACTAATCTGGCTTTTTCTCATACAGTCATGCTACATTTATGCTAAACAACAGATTTAAGGAAAATGTGGTGAAAATGTTAGTTTTTGCTGTAGATAATGTTAGCAAGTGGTCATTGATAAAACACTTCACACACATTTTAGATTTTTCTAGAAAGAGGAGCACAGAAGCTAAATTCTATGGAGTACTTGGTAAAGGCATATTGTTAGTGTACGCCCATTTCACACATGTTCTCTAGCATTTAAAAAAAATAAATAAATAAAATTTGGTACATAACACATTTGGATTTCAAGTCTGAAAAAGTTTATTTATTTATTTGTTTGTTTATTTGAACTGGTTTCATATTCTCATATTTGCAAAAAAAATAAAAAAAAATAAAAATACTGCCCCAACACACTGTGCAGTTGCAACATAAGGGCCTTGGAAATTTAAAAATTTAAATTTAAAATCACCATAACTCAGTCATGATGTGACTCACTATCCTGACCCAAAAAAAAAAAACAAAAAAAAACTCGCTCATAAAGGCTCTATTATATTTATGTATTATATTTTTCCAATTTGACAACCTTGATCTACTTAGAAATTAATACTAATCTCATTTAAAGGACCATACCGGGTATTTTGCATGTTTGAGCCTAATATATTCAGTTTTCATACATGTAATGTTACTGACAATCATTTCCCAAAGCATACTACTGGAACAGTGAATTAAAAATGTTTTTCCTACCTTCCAGACCTCCATTGGTTTCAGTTCATTCTGCTATTAAAATCAACTTGTTGATACTTGAAACGTTCTTGGGATAGGTAATCCATCATCACCAACAAGACGTGTATTCAGGTTTTTTTAGAAGTTTTGTAATTTCAGCGTCTAAATGCAATAAAAAGCGTGGAGTGAATGTATGCCTCCACCAGGGAATATAGTCCCAAAAGAAGACCTGCGTTTATGGAAAAATTTAAAGGACCGTGACTTCATAAGGCTGTGTAACTATTAGCAGGAGAAACATGGATTTTTAAGGTGGGTGTATCACTTGAATATTTGATTTTGAAAGATTAAGAGATTTTGCAAAATATCAGGAAAGCTGAAATACGGTTTTATCCTTTGGGAAATGATTGTCAGTAACGTGACGTGTGAAAACTGAATATATTAGGCTCAAACATGCAAAATGGGTGGTATGGTCCTTTAACTTCTCCAACTTCACTCAAATCTCAGAAGCTGTGGAGTCTGCACAGACAAGTTGGTGATAAAACCAAAAATTCAGCCTGTTCCGCTCCGCTCAGTCTTATGGTATATTCCAAGAGGTATTCACCAAAAATCATAGCTGTCACTATCCAATCAGTAAATATATTTTGATCCTTTTTTTTTAACAATTATTTTCACGCTTCTTATAAATTGTGCTATAAAATTCTGACCTGATGTACTTTGAAACGTCACGTCACGCTGCGTGGACGCTGCTGACTCAGGCTAATCGAATTTGCCGACAACAGCGGCGAGAGTCTGTTATCTAACAAAACGCCATCATCTCCGTTTGGCTCATAATCAATAAGACCATGTCAAGGACCGTGGCATGATACAGGAGATAGAGAGAGTCGGAGAACGAGAGGAGGGGGGGATGAAACTGAGGAGGTGAGGAGAGTGCAGAGGGGAGAGAGAGACGAGGTTAATTGTGTGCCAAATCACTGTCAAATGGTTGACATCAAGCCCAAAAATCTTTCCATTAATTTGAATTAGAGGGCTGATACTAGCTTCTGTACCCCCCTCTTCTCCTCCTCCTCCTCCTCCTCCTCCTCCCCCCATCCTTACAGCTCTGGGAGCGCCGTGCACGGGTCACGTTCAGCGTGAGCTCTGACAGCAGCCATATTTCACTGGCGTGCAGCGCTGGCCTGTCCTTTAGTGATAAGCTGTAATAGATCTACACCTCCTCTACCAAGGTAAGGAGAGGAGAGGAGGAGAGGAGAGGGGAGGAGAGGAGAGGAGGGATGGAGAGATAAGAGGAGAGGAGAGGAGAGGAGAGGAGGGATGGAAAGATGAGAGGAGATGAGAGGAGAGGAAAAGAGAAAATGTGAGGAAATGTGAGGAGAGTAGAGAAGAAGAGAGGAGAGGAGAAGGAGCAAGGACAGGAGGGAAGATGAGAGGAGAGAAAATGTGAGGAAATGAGAGGAGGGGAGAGGAGAAAATGTGAGGAGAGGAGGGAAGATGAGAGGAGAGGAAATGAAAAAATGTGAGGAGAGGAGAAGAGATGAGAGGAGGTGAGAGGAGAGGAGATGAGAGGAGGTGAGAGGAGAGGAGAGGAGAGGAGAGGAGATGAGAGGAGGTGAGAGGAGGACCAAAAGAATGACTATAAAAACTTGGTGATGGAGGACTAGAAACAGAAAACAGAGAAGCAGAAGAAAGAACCCATGTGGCGGAGAGCAGAAAGAATGGGGGGAGGAGAAAGGGAAGANCAGAGAAGCAGAAGAAAGAACCCATGTGGCAGAGAGCAGAAAGAATGGGGGGAGGAGAAAGGGAAGAAGGAAGAAAGGTAGAACAATGAAAAATGAGGCTCATCGGGAGATAAGGGGGGATTAACCTTGCTGGTAATGAAGAGGGGTGTGATGGGAGGATAGAGGGAGGAGGAGAGGAGAGATAATTAATGAGCTTGCCCTTCCTGTGACTCCCGTGGTTTGGAGGCGGCGCTCCGCTGGACGGCAGCGTCCCGGGACAACGAGGAACCGGAGATCAACGGCTCCACACTAACTCACGTTATTTTGGTTCATAACACGGAATCACGTCACGTATGAAATATTTAACAGTTTCATCAAAGCAGAGCTCTTTTTTTTTTTTTTTTTTTTTGCTGATTAGCATGTTTTAACTGAACTTCATCCTCATTGGACGAGGACGTTTAGTGGCTCTTTAGGCTTTTTTTTTTTTCTTTTACACTTAATTTGCACACTGCTCCTCTTTCTTCTCTACAATGACTCCTCTATGTGCTGGAGAGGAGGAGGAGGAGGAGGAGGAGGAGGAGGAATCCTCACTGCAGAATTCACATTTTATATTTTATTTGCACATTAATACCAATATCTTACTTTACGTTTGTTTTTACTCTTTTCTGTTCTTTATTTAGTATCAGTGTTCTATCTTTTACCTCACTGTGTTTTTTCTTTTTTCCTTTTTTCCATTTTTTCCCTTTTTTTTTTCTTTCTTTCTTTNCCTCACTGTGTTTTTTCTTTTTTCCTTTTTTCCATTTTTTCCCTTTTTTTTTTCTTTCTTTCTTTCTTTTCCCCTGTACTCTTTTTTCCTTTTTCTTTCTTTTTCCCATTTTTTCCTTTTTTCTTCTTTTTTCTTTCTTTTCTTTCTTTTTCTTTTTTTACCCTTTTTTCCCCTTTTTCTTTTTTCTTTCTTTCTTTTCTTTTTTCACCCTTTTTTCCTCCTTTTTTTCTGTGTGTTTTTTATAACTGCTGCTGCATCACTGAAATTCCCCCTCGAGGATTAATAAAGTATTTCTCTCTCAAATCCCTAATCAAACCAAATACAAAAAAAAAAAAAAAAAAAAAATCAAATAAAGTCAATAAATACATTAACAAATAAGTAGTGTGCGTTGAATGTTTCTAACACACACACACACACACCAAACAGAGGCAGATGTGTAACTCCTCCCCCTTGTGTGTCCTTAGTCACACATGAAATCACATCACCTACTACACCCCCACTGAATGACACACACACACACACACACACACACTGCAGAACATCGCCTACTGACTGTCAATTCCCAACTCTCCGCCTCGCCAGTCGACAAACAAACACACAAAATACAAACCACACGGAAATAATGTTGTTTGTTTACATGTTTACTGACACGCTGTCATGTAAACAACAAGGAGCATCTTAGTAAACAACATGTTGTCTTTTTCTCCATCTATCATCTCATCTATCGTCTGTGAATCTCACCGTCACGACTCACGCTGCAGAGAACAAGCACGCGTGGGTATTTACACAAACACACACACACACACACACACAGCATCACTGAGCAGCAGATCTTATACTCTGCTATCTGAAAACGATCATATCAGCCCTTGAAACAACAAAGAGACTTCCAGATTCTCCTCTCAGCGCCTGGATAAGCAGCAAACATGACCTCCAGCTGATTAATGACAAGTAAAATAACACGTGATGCATAAACATGAGTACAGTAAAGAGGAAGCGATGGAAAGTCAGACTGATGAATGTGTTATCACAGCTCTGATGCAGCGATACTCTGCTAAATAAAGCCTTTTTACTCCAAACCTCACAGGATAACGCATGAATTCACAGGAAAAGTATCAGCATGGACATTTGGATGAGCTTATCTTACAGCGCCCTCTGCTGGATGAATGTCAGAAGACTACTTTCAGGCTCCATTCATAAATAATTTCAGCGTCTTTAAAGGACCATACCGTCCATTTTGCATGTTTGAACTTAATATATTCAATTTTCATACACGTAACGTTACTGACAATCATTTCCCAAATCATACTACTGGAACGGTGAATTAAAAAGGTTTTTCCTACCTTCCAGACCTCCATTGGTTTCAGTTCATTCTGCTATTAAAATCAACTTGTTGATACTGTAAACGTTCTTGGGATAGGTAATCCATCATCACCAACAAGACGTGTATTCAGGTTTTTTTAGAAGTTATGTAATTTTAGTGTTTAAGCTCAATAAAAAGCGTGGAGTGAATGTATGCCTCCACCGGGGAATATAGTCCCAAAAGAAGACCTGCGTTTATGGAAAAATTTAAAGGACCGTGACTTCATAAGGCTGTGTAACTATTAGCAGGAGAAACATGGATTTTGAAGGTGGGTGTATCACTTGAATATTTGATTTTGAAAGATTAAGAGATTTCGCAAAATTCAGGAAAGCTGATATACGCTTTTATCCTTTGGGAAATGATTGTCAGTAACGTAACATGTATGAAAATTGAATATATTAGGCTCAAACATGCGAAATGGATGGTATGGTCCTTTAAAGGGCCAGAACAGTGATTTTGCATGATTGATCCCAATATATACAGCCCACAAACATGTTACATAATCATTTCCCACAATATATTATGACTGAAGTGGTACATGTTGAAAGATTTGGGAAGTAGGAAAAAAAAACATGAAAACTAAAATATGGTTCTATGTATTGGAAAATGGCTTAGTAACATAACATGTATGAGGGCACTTAAACATGCAAAATCACTGGTTTTGTCCTTTAATACTTAATAAGACATAAATATCACAATAAGACACATTTCTCCCACAGCAGCAGCATTTATGCAGGAAGCTTTTAGAGAAGCAGGAAGTCTGAGATTAACTCTGGGCTCTGCTGCCCCCTGCTGGTCCTACTCAGTACTGCAACTCTAATTCAGCATGTTTCCATGAAAGAAATGACTGCAAAATTATTATTTTTAAATGACGTTAATTCTAGTGATAAAGAAGCACATAACAGTGAAGAATCTGTTAATAATATTAATTTAGGCACAGATCAGAGAATTTTTAATTAGAATGACTTATGCTGACCTCAAAACCCCGTGGAATATGACCTCAGAGAGGTCACAGGTTGACCTGCCACACGGATTTCATGAAGCAGTTTCAACTGAGTTCTTGTCAGTTATCATCTTAACTACAGGTGAGGTTTTAGCGAACATGATCAGGATTATTCAAGGTGAGGATTTTGGAGCTTTTCTATGATTAACACAGTGCGAGTGACCCATTTCCTCAGGGCTCCTGCTTCCTGTTACTTACAGCAGCTAATAACCGTCATCTCACCATGCCCAGAAAAGACCGTACTTTTAGGATTTCACAGAATAAGTGAACACTATCATGATGTATATCATCATCGTCATCATCATCATCATTTTTTATCTAATCCCAAAGGACATTTTCAATAGTGTCAGGTTACAAAAACCAGAACAAATCAGATAAACAACAAGAAATTGATTGATTATCCAGAACAGCAATCAGATGCTGCACGAACAGGTCAAACACAGCTGGGATTTACAATGCAAATAACCCTGAAATTAAGCAACTGCAATGGTTCCGTGATACCAGAAAATTCAGATTTAAGGGGTTTTGTAGTTTGTTTCATGTACATGGAGCAAAATGAAACTAAATGTTGTTCTTGTTTCAGTTTTAATTGATGAATTACAGAATATAAGTGAATTTTTTACAATGCACTTCTTTACATTTAATTTGCATACTCCTCCTCCTCCTCCTCTTCCTCTCTAATGACTCCTGTCTGTGTTGGAGAGGAGTGTACAATGCATATTTTACATTCAATTTCCACATTAATAGCAATATCTTGCCTCTAAGTTTTTACTCTTCTTTTATTCGACTTCATTTAGTATAGCATCGGTGTTCTGTCTTTTACCTACCTCGTTTTAATTTTTTTTTTTTTTTTTTTNTTTTTTTTTTTTTTTTTTGTAATTACTGCTGTAACACTGAAATTCCCCCTTGGGGATAAATAAAGTACTCCTCTACTCTCTATTTTAATTTTGTAAATATGTACCAAGATTCCTAGTATCCAGCATTATAAATGAATGTGGATAAAAGTTTAAGGTGTTTAAGGGAAAGAAAAGTCTAAAAAAAAGAATTAATGTAAAGAGAGAGATTCACCTGTATTAAATAGGCTTACATTTCGTTCGCATTATTTGTTGAGATTCTGTCTCTGTGTGCATGTATTTACATGTGTAAAGTTCATGTGTCGGTGCTCATTTGCCTCTATGTGAGTCTGTACATGTGTTCACAGGGATTAATGTATCATATTGTGTAGTTTGTATGTCTGTGTGTGTGTGTGTGTGTGTGTGTGTGTGTGTGCATGTTGTGGTCATGTATGTGATGTTCTTGCAGAGATACTGTAGAGATCATCATGAAGCAGAGGAGTCGGAGCTGTTCTGGTTGTTATGCTCCTCTGCCATGATGCCTCCAACCCCCACAATCCCCAACAGCTGAGACCAGTGTGACCCAGTCACCTTTGACCTCAATGGAGCAGAGGTTCAACTACAAGCTCAGGAATTACACAGGATGCAACGCAGGGAATGGGGGATGATTTCCAGAAAACTGGATTAGTGATGGGAATATAATAAAACATACACCCTCTGAGCAAATCCCTCAAATTTAAGCATATTATTCCATAAAGCCTGGACGCTCTTCTTTTTTTTTCTGACCTATAAGCAGTGGAGCAGCTAGAAAATCCAACGGAATCAATCGACTGCAGTTGCATGTCCTTCGATGCAATGAGCCATGTGAATATCTAACAGGCTCTTTCCTTTGGAGAAGCTTACAAATTAAAGGACCTTACCACGTTACTGATAATCATTTCCCAAAGGATAAAACCGTATTTCAGCTTTCCTGATATTTTGCAAAATCTCTTAATCTTTCAAAATCAATTATTCAAGCGATACACCCACCTTAAGAATTAATGTTTTCTCTGCTAATAGTTACGCAGCCTTATGAAGTCACGGTCCTTTAATTTTTTCCATAAATGCAGGTCTTCTTTTGGGACTATATTCCCCGGTGGAGGCATACATTCACTCCACGCTTTTTTTGCGCTTAAACACCAAAATTATGTAACTTCGAAAAAAAAAAAACCTGAATACACGTCTTGTTGGTGATGATGGATTACCTATCCCAAGAACGTTTACAGTATCAACAAGTTGATTTTAATAGCAGAATGAACTGAAACCAATGGAGGTCTGGAAGGTAGGAAAAACATTTTTAATTCACCGTTCCAGTAGTATGCTTTGGGAAATGATTGTCAGTAACGTAACATGTGTGAAAATTGAATATGTTAGGCTCAAACATGCAAAATGGGTGGTATGGTCCTTTAAGTGTGTCACTGTTGGGGAAACTTTCTGATCTGTAGCAGGACAGAGGAGAGATGAGGAGGACATCAATTAGACATCCCTCTTTTATCTAATCGTCAGCCTGGAGACAGATAAACAGACAGCTGCCTGCTATAGATTAATTACTCCCCAGCACTCCTTCATCTAAGTCTGCTATAGCACCCACCCCACCAACACACACACACACACACACATACACACATACCCACACACACACACCCGCCTCACCGTCTTCATTCACCGCTCACTTTCTGCTCCAACTCATTAGACCTTTGCTGTTCTTATCTCATTTCTATTCTACTCCACTTGTTTATACTCCCCCACTCTTCCCTTCACTACCCCCAACACACACACACACACACGTGCTTTCATCTCCATCTTACATTTGCAATCTTCAAGGTCACCATCAAAGGGTAAAACTGACGCCAACTTATTAACATGAATGAGAATGTGTATGCATTATGGTGCAATATAACGGTACATACATTTCCATGATCACAGCCAGAGGAGGGTATACAGGACGGGATGAAGGAGGGATGTAAGGATATCAAAAAATATTATAATATTACATCTGAAGTCGCTGAATAAGAGTGCAGATTAATGTGAAGTGTGGAAAAAAGTTCTCTAGGAACGCATCGTAATCGAATCATTAACACCAAAAATGTAAAATATACCAATTAAAATTTTCTTTTGAATATTCATTATTATTATATTCATTATAATATGAAATGAGTCATGTAGAATTCAACCCATGACTAATAGATTATTTCTGGCATTGATATAGAACATTATCAGAGAAAAACAATGGATTCAATTTTTTTAATTAAATAAGTATTCAATAATGTAAATTATATTAATAATAATAAAAAGACTGTCACTCTAAGATGCTATGAGTGATGACAAATGGGTCAAAAAGTATTTTTCAGCCAAAGCTCTTCCAGGTTTTTCTATGAAACAGGAAGTTGTAGTTTCCTGTCTGGCCACACGAGGATACTGCAGCTCCAGCCATCAAATTAGCTGAAACCAGAGTAAAATACTTTCTGTTAATAAAACAAAAAGCAGAATGCAAACAAAGCTGCAGAATATTCATATATAAGAGAGACACTAGCTTAGCTTTAGCGGTGGTGCTAAAGTATTTGATTCTGCTTTACAGGAGCATCAATGGTAAAACTCTGACAGCTTCAGAAAAAATGGGATTTCAGCTCCTTCCTGTCTAATTAAAAATGTGGAAAATACTTTTATTCCTTACAAAATTACAGCTTTTAAAGTACAATACACCAATTATCTCCAGTAGCGTCTTTCCTATTTACATTAGCTTGAACATCCTTCCAAACAAAAAAACAAAAAAAAAAAAAAATNAAAAAAAAAAAAAAATGTTCAGACACTGAAGGATGGTTGTTATGCTGTGTTCAATGAACCTCGGAAGTTGGATTTTTCCCAGTCGGAAGTTCCGACTGCTGACCTCAAACTGTTCCAGCCAAATGTAAACAAAAAATCATGTCTGAACATCAATAAATTACTGCAAGATTAAATAAATTTAGTAATAAATGCTAACTAAAGTAAAGTTAGACTACAGGACTGTTTGGTTGTGTTGTTTTATAATGATATTAATCACAGTGGGTATTAAACTTTGTGCAGAGAAGTAATATTATGAAATTATTTACACTTACTTATCAATAAACAGTTATTATACCCTACAGATAGTTACCATGGCAATATATTCTGACCTTTTTATTTCAATGTCACGCAAGAAAAAATACTTTATTCACCTTTAAGCTGATCATTTCCATTCATAAAGCTCATTTCCACAGCGCTGCCATGTTGAGTGACGTCAGAGCTCCGACTTCAAATACCGTTCCAACGCATTTTTCCAAGTAGGATGTCGGAAAAATCCGAGTTCCGAGGTCTGTGAACGCAGCATTAGCCGGGACGTTCTGAGCTGCCCTGCTAAACTACGACACACAGAGATGAAAGCTAAAATTCCTACGCTGACGGTGACTGTGAAGGCACCACGAGAGGTGATTTAAGGAGTGTGATTGTGAATGGTAGCCAGGAGAGAAGACAAAACGAGAGGAGGAGGAGGAGGAGGAGGAGGAGGAGGAGGAAGGAATGACAGAGATCTAAATCAACTTCAGCTGGCTGCCAAGAGAGACAGATGCTCCCTCTATCTGTGTGTGTGTGTGTGTGTGTTTACAGACACATCAATCTGCAGTCATTTTCCTTCAAGTCTGTTTCTGTTTTCTCTCAGATCAGTGTTAAACAGAATACAACTCATACAGACTCAAATTCAATTAAAATCAAACACACATTAATCACAAAGTCTAATTTTCTTTCTGCCAATAAAGTATTTTGGCTGAAACATGAATTCTGCGTCGTTTATAACTATAATTTGTCAGATTTTACGCACTGAAACAGTGAAAAAACATCTTCACACAAAACTGTTTTGTTGGGGTATTTTTGCAGTTTTTTTCAAAATAAGGTTCCGAATATAAGATTGTATTTCTGAAACAATAATGTGATTAATGAAATTGGTGTTCACAAAAAAATTAATCAACAATATTTTTGATTGTTTTATTCATTGTGTCTGCTGGTTTTAGCTTCTTAAACATGGGAATTTGCTGATTTTTTTTTTTTTTGTGTGTAATTGAACGCTGAATTATTTTGGTGTGTTTAAAGATAAGCAAACAATTTGAAGACTTGTGATGGGTATTCATCACAATTTTTTTTTTTTTACATTTTACATTCTATACATGAACAATTAATGAAAAATAGATTAATTAATAATGAAAATAATCATTAATTGCAGCCCCATGAGATTCAATGACTTCTCCTACATTTTATAGACAGTGAACTATGCAGCAGGTTGGCTGTTATTATCAGTGATAAATGCCCAATTACACACACACACACACACACACACACACACACACACACACACACACACACACACACACACACACACAC
>VXCM01008007.1:0-28122 GCA_014773175.1 Lucifuga dentata
GTTACATGTATGAAAATTGAATGTATTAGGCTCAAACATGCAAAATGGGTGGTATGGTCCTTTAATGTGTCTACGTGTGTGTGTGTGTGTGTGTGAGACATTGTGTGTATAATTAAAAAACAGCCACACACAAAGCATACATTAACGCTAACGTTCCCGTTTGGTGGTAATCATCGTGCTGGAGGGTGATTATATTTCTAAAAACTGGGAATGTTCTCGGAAATAACTGGATGTTTTCTCAGAAATCTGCTTTAAGGTAACGAGAAATATGATCACGTGGAAACATTAATGTAACATAACAGACACAGTATGTTTGCTGGCCTCAACAAGATCCTGCACACACACATACACACACAATCAAATCCACTGATGCGTGCCATTTTTTTTTTGTTTTTTTTGTTTTTAGAAAATACTGTGATATTTTATTAAAAATGTTGCAGAAAAAGTTTATACAGGTGTCCAGCCAGAAATATCTCTATTATCACTTAAGGCAAAAAACTGCAAACAAATATAAGACAAACTGAGGATTTTTTAAAAGTTCTACATTAAAACCCTTCTTTTCTCAACTGGTTTAGGGATCAATGGCAAGAATATATCTTTCATAGAATTTACAAATGTATCTTAAAATCTTTTTTGTGTACTTCCATTTTTTTTTTATAATAGGATGCAGAATGGAAAGAGAGTTAATGTTACTTTTGTTGTACTTTTTATAATAATATTAATATTTACACTCATTCACTTGCTTTTTGTAACCAAAATATCACAAGCCCGGCACAATACTTTACATATTGCTAGCATATGAAATATCTAACATATATTTCTTTACAAACATGTCCAACTAATATTCATACAAAAAAGTTGCTGCCTTTTTTTTTTTTTTTTTTTTTTTTTTTTAGAAATTCTAAATAATACATTGCTGGTCACATTGTAAGCTCAGGCAGCGCCGAGATTAAAAGCCTACAAAGAAACGACAGGAAGCAAACAGGATGAAGATGAAGCTGGTGATGATGAAGGTGACGATGGTCAGATGTGGACATGTCTGCCCGTGGACGTAAAGCTCTTCAGACATGCAAGCGTGGACAACAAAGTGAAGCGCAACACGGTACCGTAAATTATGCCTGTGTGCGCAGGATGAGATTGCGTTCGCATTTTGGTCATTTGGTGGGGAAAAAAAAAAAATTTTTATAATAATAATATTAATAAAAAATCAAATGTAGGCTGGAATCAGGAAAAAAGAATGAATGATGAACTGAAATATTTACATGCAGAAAAAAAAAAACGATTTCAGCCAAAAGAAAAAAAAATCACAGAAGGAATTCTTTTAATATCTTTTTTTTTTTTTTAAATTGCAACACACAACTATATATGCTTTTAGCTTCCTTTCTTTTTTTCTTACAAAGTTTTGATAAATACATGTCAGGCTGGGGTGGAGAGTTCTATGCCGACGAGATGCTGTGCGGTTGTTCCGTTGTCGCGTTTATCCTCCCGTTGTATTTTGGACAGGAAGCAGCTGAAGCTGGTGGCGGCGTGCCGAGGACGGGAACAGTCATCCCATAAAACCTGCAAACCTCCAAGTACAGTTATTACCAGAGGAACATTCACCTTTCAGAGCTTCTCAACTTCACGTTTGGTTTATATATATATTTATATATATACTTTTCAAGAAGGCGTGGTAGCAAAATAACATCTGCGGAGATTTTCCGTGTGTGTGCGTCGCACAGTCGCTCGCTGGTGTTGGCCTGGTGTGCTGCGGGCGGAGCTATACCCGCGTGGTGGAGTGGCCGTGCGGCAGGTTGGTACTGTTCTGGCTGCCACCGAACGTGTTGAAGTTGTGCAGAGACTGCATGCCAGCCAGCGAGTTGGGGATCATGGTAATGGTGCTGGGCGTCATCAGTGGTATGTCGTCGGGCGACCGCCGCAAGGTGAGTGTGTAGTCGGGTGGGCAGGCGAGGCGCAGGGCGTCGTGGGCCTGCAGCGGCTCGCACTCGTGATGGTGCTCATGCTCCAGCTGCTGCTGCTTCATCTGCAGCGACATCAGCTCCTCGCTCTGCAGGTGCGCCACGTCGTTGGTGGCGGACGACGCGTTGGCGGGTGCGGAGTTGTGCTGCGGGGTGGGGACGCGTCGGTTAGACTCGTGTCGCCGCTTGTCTTTCTTGTAATAGAGTGCGGCGAAGGCCAGGATGTTCAAGAAAAGGAGGGACGCGCCCACGGCAATGGTCACGCTGAGCTCCGTGGAGTAATCCCGCTTGGTCTCAATCACCACGGTCGACTCGTCTGTCAGGTCGCCGCTCTTGCGTTGGTCGGTGGTCTGTTTGGTGTTGGCNCGGTCGACTCGTCTGTCAGGTCGCCGCTCTTGCGTTGGTCGGTGGTCTGTTTGGTGTTGGCGGACGGGACGCCTGGGTGGCGGGTGGTGGAGGGCCAGTTGTTCTTGCCGGGGAAACGCTTGGTGTAGGGGTATGGCGTGGTGTCCTGCGGAGGGATTTTGGTGGTGGTGGATACGTACTGGAAAAACTCGTTGATGTTGTGGAGATGTGGAACCAGCTCCAGCCAGAAGGCGACCTTGGTGGCACGGTAGTGGTCTCTGACTCGAGGTTTGAGGCCAATGTGAAGGTAGAGCTGGTCTTTGGGGTTGTACTTGGTCCAGGCAACCTCCTCAAAACGGTTTGGCTTCGTGTGGATGAACTTCGTGTCCTGTGGAACCGGCTGGTTTGGGTCCCTGAAAGAGAAAGATGATAAGAGTAAGAGAGAAGAGTATTAATATCGTCAAACTGTCTGTACCGCGGTCCCACTCGCACTTTTTAATGGTAAAATTTTGGAAATCGATTTATTTCAATGTAATCGCTGTGAATAGTAGATCTGCTCGCGGGGGTGAACTAAATCTGCACAAATTAATTTAGCAAAATATAAAATCTGCGCATTGCATTCGCTTAGAATTCAATTTTGTTGAACTTTGACATGCGAATTAACGTAGCTTCCTGATCACAAGCCGCCATGATGCTGCTGACCTTTGACGGAACGGAGGAAACTGTCGTCCAAAATGCAGGAAGTATCATATTAGCTGCGTCTCACTGTCCGATTTTGAACAACCCTGTAGCAAGCTAGCTAACTTTGTCGTAGTTAGGTAACTGGCAAGCTATGAGAAAGCTGCATATATATTCTGCATATATATTAAAAAAAATAGAAAAAAAAACCTGGCAAGCTTGCTGTGGTGTGTCCCTGGCTAGCTAGCTCATATGCTAGCCAGCCAGCGACATGCGGTCTAGCTAGCATGCTTGGTCAGCATTTGGTTCTGCAAATAAAGTTACATGAGCATAAAACCAGAAACAGTCCTGTGACTAATACGAACATTATGAATGTAATAATTTGTAGTTGTAGTTTCGTTCTCGTTTTTGTGTCTGCTGCTGTTTTATTTGACCCACAGGAACCGACTCCAAGTGGATGAAACTGGCAGCGTGACCGCGGCTTAACATACAGGCTGGGATCAATAATATGTCAGTATAAATCCATAATCAAATCATAATTATTGCTCTAATGGAAACAAAGTACTGCATCAGAAAACACGCTAAAGATTCGCCATTCGTCTCGTAAGTATAACCGCATTTCAGCGTTTTGTGTGGAATTTCAGCTTTGCTTTGGATTTGAAGGAAAATGTTCGCTGTTGTCCTTTAGATTTATCAGCACCAAATTATGAGTCATTATGAGAAAATGTCAAAGTGTTTTTCCTCTTTGCATCTCTGATGACTCAGAGCTCTAACGCTCAAAGCTGACTCAACGTTCCGCGGCCTTTGCGCCGGCGACACGTGTTCACGGCTGCCGTCGCCGTTTCTCCACGTTAGCTGTTACGTATGTTTATTTTGTTTGTTTGTTTTGTTTGAGTTTGCGATAGAGCTCTCCGGCACATCTGTGGCAGCGATTTCATTAACTCTGGAGAGGCGAGGCGGAGGTGGGGGAGGGGGCGAGCGAAGGCCAGACAACAACCTTGAAGCTGACACTGTGTGTGTGTGTGTGTGTGTGTGTAGGTGTATCTGAATACTGAATAGGAGGTAGCTGAATCACCGCCTCCACATGAGAGGCAACCAATCTGTGTGTGTGTGTGTGTGTGTGTGTGCTGTGTATTGGAATATGAATCTATCTGTATACTAATGCATATGTATTGAATGTATATATTTGTGCAATAGTACGGTGTATGATAATTTATATGTCTGTTTTAATGTGCCATATAATGTTTTTAAAGCTGTAAATAAATGCATAATTTGTAGTTTTTGTACATTAGCCAGTTTGATCAACTTAAAGGACCATACCGGTGATTTTACCTGCGCACACATTACATTACATTACTGCCAACCGTTTTCCTGTTATTTTGCCAAATCTCCTCATCTTCCAAAATCAAATATTCAGGTGATACACACACCTTGAAATTCAACATTTCACCTGCTGACAGGTGCATCTGATTGTAGAAGACGTGTTAATTTCTAGGTAAAAGCCGTCATTTTCCTGGAACTATATTACCTGGTGGGGACACGCATTTTCTTCCATGTTGGATCAATTAAATAAAGTCAATTCTACCAACAATAAGACTAATGTTTTGTTCTCTGTGATGGATCATGTATCTCAAACACGTTTCAAATCTCTAAAAGTTGATTTTTTTTTTTTTATAGCGTACTGGAATGAACGGAAGCCAATGGCAGCCTGGAAGGTAGGAAAAATAATTCTAATATTTACCTCTCAGGTCATACGTTTTGGGTAACAGCAGTCGCGTAACGTGAATGTAGGAGTGTAAAATCGGCTGGCGTGGCCCTTTAAAGGTTTTTTTTTTTCTGTAATCTCTAGAGATCTCCACCAACTCAACCCCGTTTGCATATAGAGCACGCTAAGCACGTTAACGAGCACGTTAGGAAACGTCGAGCGGGGAAAGCGGAGCGATCTCATTCCGCATTAAACAAAAATTGTAGGAAGGGGGGAAAAAAAATGGAGAAAAGGAGCACCCACCCTGTTTTCGCAAAGTTTGTCCAGTAGGTCATGACAACGGCGCTCAGCATGACGTCGTTCTTGGAGAAGTTGCAGTTGAAGAGGTCGGTGGGGCCGATCATGGGGATCCCGAACACGTAGGGCACCTCGTCGCCGTGGGCGGAGTCAGCCCAGCTCGGCTTCATGTCGCTCTGACAGTGGTGGTAGAAGGCGTAGAAGTAGGTGGGTGAGCCATACTGGGCATGGAGGTCGGCCGTGGCCACCGCCGGCGCCACCCACTGGTGGTCGGTGAACAGAGCCACCAGGGTCTTGCGACGGGTCTCGGGGTTCTCCTTGTCTGCCCAGTCCGTGTACATGAATTTGATGGTCTCGCGCAGCGTGTCTTTGCCCTCCGGGTAGCCGTACAGATGGTCCACAAAATCCGACACGGCAAAGTCAAAATCGTTGGCCGACACCCCGTCCTCGCTGTCCACGATGCCGTCAACGAACCTGAAACCCTCGCCCTGATTCACCCCCAGCATGATGTCGTAGTTGAGGAACTCCCCTTGCTCCATGAGGATCTGGGGGTCGTCGGGGATGACGTCGCCGTCAATCACGGGGCCGAAGGCAATGTGGTACTTGGCGGGCGTGACGTACTGCTCGATCAGCTCCTTGTAGTTCTTGTTCTGCAGGCACTCCACCAGGTCAATGGTGTCCAGCATGTTGCAGCCCACCTTCTCCGCCAGCGCCCGCGTGTACTTGGCGGGTTGGTAGTTCACCGCCCAGCTGGAGAGTGCTGTGCCGCTCTGGATGATGGCTTTCTGGAACAGATCTGAGGGGCGGAGCTGCCGTTAGTGAGAAGTCACACAGAGAGAAAAGAAGTGCAACACGAAAGCAGAAAGTGCTGCCGTGTTTTAACGGCTTAACGGCCATGTTTTACTTTAAAGGAACACACCGGCAGTTTTTGTGTGTTTGAGCCCAATAAATGTTGCACGGATACACATTTTTTTGGGGTTTTTTTTTAAAAGAAAAAAAGAAGAGGATAAAGGAACCGAAAAAAAGAAAAAGGGAAAAATATGAATAAAATAACAAAATAGTAATAATAATAATAATAATAATAATAAGTAAAATAAAATAAAAAGTAGAAAATACAAATAATAATATAAATCAAAATTAATTAAAAATAATCTTTCAAAATAAAAGAAAAAACAGTAAAATAAATAAATAAATGCACGTCATTGATTTCCAAACACGAAACCATATTTGAATTTTCCTGTTCCTTCACCAAATCCCCTTTTACAAAATGAAATGTTCACTTTAAAATTCAACGTTTCACCAACGAACACGTATGTCTGAATGCGGAAGGCACGGCCATTTTTTAATTTCTCTATAAAATCCGCCTTCTCCTGGAACTATATTTCCTGGCGGAGGTGTACATTTTCTTCCATACATGAAGTAACTTTGACAAAAAAATAAATAAATAAATAAATTGTAACAGACATGTTCGCTGTGATGGATTATTTATCTCAACGTGTTTCAGGTCTCTACAAGTTAGTTTTTGTAGCATACTAGAATGAACTGGAACCAAAGGCAGTCTGGAAGGTAGGAAAAACAGTTCTAAAATTTACCGCTGCAGTGGTATATTTTGAAAAATGGTCATCAGTAACGTATGCGGGTTCTACATATTGGGCTCAAACATGGAAAACCACCGGGATGGATCTTTAAGACACACACACATACACACACACACACACACACACACACACACACACACACACACACACACACACATTATCCCAACAATCAGACCAAATGGATGATTTCTGCAGGTTCTTTTCCGTCTGATCATCTTGTTGCTTTAACGGTAAATTCTGCAGGTTTCAGATCAAAAGCGGCGGATAAACGTCACGCCGCTTTAACGCAGCGTTTAGACAATGATTCAGATTGACCTTTAACACATGAGTGAAGGTCAATTCTTCCCACGGCGGCGTTAAAACATGTGAAGAGGAAAGAAAAGGTGATTCACAATCTCACGTTTCATCTTCCTGTGGCCTGATGATGTCTGCCTCTGTGGACAAAGGCCACAACCCACAACAACGCTGGAGTGTTCCTTTGTGTTCAGACGGTGCTATATTTACACACACATGCACACGCACACGCGCACGCGCAGCGGTGACTCAACCAGGTTGACTTGAAAAGTGTGTTTCAGGCTCACAGCAGACGAGTCCCGTGAGTCTGGTTAGCTGCCGCTAACATGCTAACATGCTAAAACATGCTAACATTTCACACTTCAGTATGAGGAACGCAGAGTCAGAGGCTTCATGACCTCTGTGTATGTGTGTGTATATCTGTGTGTGTGTCTGTGTGTATCTGTGTGTGTCTGTGTGTGTATCTGTATGTGTATCTGTGTATGTCTGTGTATCTGTGTGTGTCTTTGTGTATCTGTGTCTGTATGTGTCTGTATGCGTATCTGTGTGTGTCTGTGTATGTATGTGTGTGTGTGCGTGTGTATATCTGTGTATCTGTGTGTATCTGTGTGTGTGTGTGTATATCTGTGTATCTGTATGTGTATCTGTGTCTGTGTGTCTGTATGTGTATCTGTGTGTCTGTATGTGTCTGTGTGTNTATCTGTATGTGTATCTGTGTCTGTGTGTCTGTATGTGTATCTGTGTGTCTGTATGTGTCTGTGTGTGTCTGTATGTGTATCTGTGTATGTCTGTATGTGTCTGTGTGTGTCTGTATGTGTATCTGTGTGTATTTGCATGTCTCTGTGTGTGTCTGTGCATATCTGCGTGTCTGTATGTGTATCTGTGTGTGTCTGTATGTGTATCTCTGTGTGTGTGTGTCTATGTATCTGTGGGTGTCTGTGTATGGGTGTGTATCTGTGTGAATCTGTGTGTGTCTCTGTGTGTATGTGTGTGTATCTGTGTATCTGTGGATATGTGTGTGTCTCTTTGTCTGTGTGTATGTGTGTGTATCTGTGTGTCTATGTGTGCCTGTGTGTATCTGTACATCTGTGTGTATGTGTGTGTATATGTGTCTGTGTGAATGTCTGTGTGTATCTTTGTGTGTGTGTGTGTGTGTGTGTGTGTGTTGCCTGAACACAAAATCAAAACAAGCTTCCACCAATAGCGTTGCTGAGCTGTAGCTAACAGTAAAGGTTGTTTCCTGGTTAGCTCCTCCACCATTATCTCCACCAAACCAGTCGTCAAAATATTACGAAAAATCTCCAGAAAACTTTATTTACAAGGTAACAATGACAAAAAAAACCAACTTTATTGTTTTTTTTCCAAAAAAGGAGAGTTGTAAGATGTAAGCAGGTCTCTGCTGCCCCCTGGTGGTCAGGAGAAACAGTGCTATGCTAATGCCAGCCTGCTAGCATCAGTTTGATGTCCGTTAGCTGCTGATAGCTAGCTGCTATTAGCTAGCCGCTCTACAGGTATGTGAAAAAATGTCTGAAACCGTTCAAGCGGAAGCAGACTTTCCACTGAGTGAACTCCGTACGTCGAAAAAATCAGCGTCGACAAACGCGATAAAAAAACAAGAGTCGACCAGGCCGCCGCAAATTCCAGCCAGAGATTTAACGGCACGGTTTTACGTTTTACGCCACGTAAAAAAAAAAGGCAAATATCAGCTCACTGAACGAGATTTATCAAACCGCAGCCAGTTAGCGGTGTGTGTGTGTGTGTGTGTGTGTGTGTGTGTGTGTTTGTGTGTTTGATACAGCCATAAAGGAAAAAAAACATTCAGAGAACAAACAAGGATTTTATAGGCCTATTTGGCCGCCAATTGTAGCAAAACGGTGAGGAATATCAAAAAACATGGAAATACATTTTTTCCGGTTTGGTCCAGACATTCTACACACACCATTTTGTGTCACATAACCCAAATTGTTGGAGGAGGTACGAGAAAACAATTTTGAATTTTTTTTTTTTTTTTTTTTTTACAAAATGGCAGAAAATGGAGTCAGGTGAAAATGGGCGTGGCTTATGTGGCATGTCGACCTATGGAATCCAGGAAAAGAAAAATACCAACTTACGCTTTAATAGTTATAGGCCAACATGACAACATGGACACACACATACACAAACACACAGATACACACAGAGGTCATAATTGTACTGAAGTTAACAAATGATTTAATGTTTAAAGGAGCATACCAGTGATTTTGCATGGTTGAGTCCAATAAATACAACCTGCATACACATTACTTTACTGACAACAATTTCCTAAAACATACTTCTGGAGTGCTAAATATTAGAATTATTTTTCCTACCTTCTAGACTACCATTGGTGTCAGTTTATTCCAATACGCTGTAAAGATCAACTTGTAGAGACATGAAACGTATTGAGATAAATAATAAATCACAGAGAACAACACGTCTGTGAAGATTTTTTTTTTTTTTTTTTNATTTTTTTTTTTTTTTTGTCAAAGTAACTTTATTTTACTGATCCAACATGAAGCTGCATGGAAGATGATGTATAACTCCGCCAGGGAAAATAGTCCCAGGGGGAGACGGCTTTTACCAGAGAAATAAAAACAACTTCTACATTCAGAGGTAGGTGTTAGCAGGAGAAACGTGGAATCTTAAGGTGTGCGCATCACCTGAACATTTGATTTTGAAAGATTAGGGGATTTGGCAAATATAACAGGAAAACGAAAATACGGTTTTTCGAAAATATGGCTTAAACTTGCAAAATCACCGGTGTGCTCCTTTAAACTGTTGTTTTAGGGTCACAGCAGAGCTCTGTGGCTCTCAGGGCTTCCTGTGCACGTGTCCTGCATGAGGGGAGGGTCACGCATAAACAGTGCATAGTTTTGTGTGTGTGTGTGTGTGTGTGCATACGTACCTTCAGAATAATGCGAGAGGGTGAGCAGGCTGACGCACGAGGCTCCAGCGCCGGAGCCAAAGATGGTCACCCTCTTGGGATCTCCTTTGAAGGCCTGGATGTTTTCCTTGATCCAGCGGAGGGCCTGGATCTGATCCAGCAGGCCATAGTTTCCCTTGGCTGCCTGGTCTCCTGTGCTTAGAAACCCTGGAAGAAACAAAGACAAACATTACCTTCCCGCTTCATAAATCAAAGTTAATATTTTAACGTCGACAGATTGTTCATCATATCAGAAACTTATTTCTGCTTGAATTACTCTCCTTATTTTCCCAGCATCTCGAGACACGAGAAAATCCCTTTTTAATTGTGCTCCTTCATGACTGAAGAGGGTAAAGTTATCAAAATTAATAAGAGACTGCGTTAATATGAAAACAGGAGGCTGGGGGCTTTGTGTGTAAATACGTTCAATACGGCAAAAATACAATCAGCAAAGGAGCAAAGAAAAATACTTCATCACAGTGCAAGTCCCTGTTAAGAGAGGAAGGAAGGAAGGAAGGAAGGAAGGAAGGAAGGAACTATGAAGAAGGAAAGAAATAAGGGTAATATTTTTGAGATTTGATGAATGAAACCTCATTCTGTAAAGTAACTCCAGCCAACAAATACATATGCTGTAAATATGAAGTAAGCATATGTAGTAGTAATGTAGGAGTAAACTACAGTCAACGACATCCGAATAAAAAGGATATCGTGGCCACGTATTCTGAATTCGTTTCCATGTTTTATTAATAGGTATGCATATTTTATTGTTTTTGTTTCCTGGTTTGTTTGTTTTTTTTTCCTCTCTCTTTGTTTCCTGGTTTTAATGAAATCGTGGCCAAGTTTTACAAATTTGTTCCCTCGTTTTAGTTAAATTGTAGCCATGTTTTATCGATTTGTTCCCTTGTTTTGGTTAAATCGTAGCCACGTTTTATCAATTTGTTCCCTCATTTTAAATTGTAGCCACATTTTATCAGTTTATTCCCTCATTTTGGTTAAATTGTAGCCATGTTTTATCAATTTGTTCCCTCATTTTGGTTAAATCGTAGCCACATTTTGTCAATTTGTTCCCTCATTTTGGTTTAATTGTAGCCACGTTTTATCAATTTGTTCCCTCGTTTTGGTTAAATCGTGGCCACGTTTTATCAATTTGTTCCCTCGTTTTGGTTAAATTTGTTCCCTCATTTTAGTTAAATTGTAGCCATGTTTTATCAGTTTGTTCTCTCGTTTTGGTTAAATCGTAGCCACGTTTTATCAATTTGTTCCCTTGTTTTAGTTAAATCGTAGCCACATTTTATCAGTTTGTTCCCTCGTTTTGGTTAAATAGTAGCCATGTTTTATCAATTTGTTCCCTCATTTTGGTTAAATCATAGCTACGTTTTATCAATTTGTTCCCTCATTTTGGTTAAATCGTAGCCACGCTTTATCAGTTTGTTCCCTCGTTTTGGTTAAATCGTAGCCATGATGTTTTGGTTAAATCGTAGCCATGTTTTATCAATTTGTTTCCTCATTATGGTTAAATCATAGCCACGTTTTGTCAATTTGTTCCCTCATTTTGGGTAAATTGTAGCCACGTTTTATCAATTTGTTCCCTTGTTTTGATTAAATCCTAGCCACGTTTTATCAATTTGTTCCCTCGTTTTGGTTAAATTGTAGCCACATTTTATCAGTTTGTTCCCTCATTTTGGTTAAATCGTAGCTATGTTTTATCAGTTTGTTCCCTCATTTTAGTTAAATCGTAGCCATGTTTTATCAATTTGTTCCTTCGTTTTGGTTAAATTGTAGCCATGTTTTATCAGTTTGGTCCAAAATACAGGCAAACATGCTGCGGCATTCCTGTTTCTACAGAGCTCCTTCATAGCTTTGTGTCTTTACAGGGATCAGTCCCTCTCTGTGTCTCATTCCTCTGCTTGCTCAAGCTTTTTTGTTACGGTCATGACATTACATTTACAGTACATTTTCAGTTTTCCAGTCTAATGTGTTCTGCAAGACATTTAGCATGAAGTTCACGCTCCAAAAAAGTGCTTTGAGTTTAATTCCAGTCAGAAATGAGCCTGGCAGCTCCACATCAAAACCTGTAGACAAATTAGCAAATGAGCCAAAACCCATTAAGAGGCTGAACTGGGCTAACTGGTTCTTCCTTCCTGCCAGGCCTGGGAGCAGCTGACCGAGATGGAGTGAGTGGAAATGATAAATGGGATGCGGCCCGCTGGGTAAGACAGGAGGAGAGAGGAGAGGAAGCCCGCGGCTGTTTGACAGAAAGCAGATCCGGTTTGTCATGGTGAGGTGGAGATGACGGAGAGAAGATGGAGGGCAGGTTGAAGGGATTACAAAGCCCCTGGCAGCCTCATCCACCCTGTAGGATAGCCCGAACCCCTAGCTGCTCACTCCTCTTCCTCTCTTCCAACCACCCTTACTGCAATCATGCCTACCAGGCTTTCCTCAGGAGGGAAAGGATGAGTCGGAGCTTCATTTCAACGCACCGTGACCTCAGGATAAACTGCAGCCTCACGCCCAAGATCCAGCTAAAAAAAAACTTAGCAACCCTGTCTGGAACAAAAAACACCTTAAATCATTCTCTCTGAAACACCAAAAACACCACAGAACATTCTCATTCTTCTTAAACACCAAAACACCTTAAATCATTATCCAATGAAACACCAAAACACCTTAAATCATTCTCCTCTGAAAACCAAAAACACCTTAGATCACGTCATACTCAAGGCCCGCGGGCCGGATGTGACCCGTGGTACAGTTATAAGTGGCCCGCGAGATAATATCTAATCTCTATAATAACTGGCTCACCAGCATATGGCGAGCACATTATGGATACTACAAATCCCAGGATGCACTGCAACAGCCTGCACGTCAGTCAACACCTGAAGCTCCAGCTCCTCCCCTCCGTGCCCATCCAGTCATTTTTAATGAACTTTAAGCTAGTCTGTGGAAGAAACGGCCAAAGGAAAGGTGGATCTGAAAACAGGCTTTCAGCTCAGGTGGAGTTAGAGAAGNGAAGAAACGGCCAAAGGAAAGGTGGATCTGAAAACAGGCTTTCAGCTCAGGTGGAGTTAGAGAAGCCGTTTCCCTTGAGAAAAATCAGTTTTCTGGCTATTTTCTGTGATAAAACTTTTTCATAGGAAATAAGTCGGTGAAATATTATTTATTTTGAATTTGATCTCTAATTTGTCTGTTCTTCCATACCTCTGGTCGGCTCTGAATTCTATACATGTCTTGGGAGTAGCGGTTGAAATGAAGTTCATATTAGTGTATGAATACTTTGTCATAACCTCTGATGAAAACGAGGCCAATTTAAGTCTGTTTTCAAGAAAGGCTGACCAAAAACACCTTAAATTGTTCTTACTCCTCTATCTTAACTCTCTGGGCAGTGAAACACGCTTACGTAGAAGCGATGGTTGATGATCTGTAGATTATATTTGTTCTGCACGTGTGGCCGTTTATCAAACTGCTAATGTTTTAACCAATATTTCACTATTTTAGTATCATCTAGGAACTAAAACAAGAGCAGCTCCAAGCTGACCAGCTGTGTGACATCATCAGTGACGCCTGAAGAGCGAGGATGTTTCTCTTAAAGGAGCATACCAGTGATTTTGCACGTTTGTAATTACTTATCTCAAGTATCAACACGTTGATTTTTACATCGCACTGGAATGAACTGAAGCCGATGGCAGTCTGGAAGGTAGGAAAAATAATTCTAATATTCGCTAGTATGTTATGGAAAATGGTTATCAGTAAAGTGTATGCAGGGTTGTATATATGAGGCTCAAACATGCTAAATTGCTGGGTTGTCCTTTAAGTGTCACATCTTCTGGCAAATGTCCCTCAGAAACATTGCAAATAACCTGATATCAGTGTTATTTTCAGAGAAATCAGGTGTGGAACATGGCAGCTGTGTGGTGGATGAAAGCTGCTCGGTCTGTTGAAAGGGTTTTTTTTTCTTTCAGTGTTACAGAGACGGAAACGTCCTCCGCTGACACGCAGACTGACAGCAGTGTAAATGTGAGCGGAAACATAATGGAAAAGCACTTAAACTCAGAAATCTACAGGATGTTTCACCCTGCCGCGTCCATCAAAGGGGAAATGAAAGTCGGGAGGAAGAGCTTTCAATCCTGACGTGGGAAGAAAAAAAACAAAACAAAAAAAAAAAAAAAANAAAAAAAAAAAAAAAAAACAAGGAACGGATCACGGCGAAATGCAGGAAAACATTTCCTCTTTCAAAACGTTTCATAAAACAAGATGGCAGCAGAGCTTGTTTAACGAAATAATAAGCCTGATGGAGAGAATTTCAGCACGGGAAGAACCTGTTCAGACCTTTTCTGGACTTATAGTTTAGCATGATGCAGAACGGTACACTTTATAATTGTTTTTCCTACCGTCCAGACTGATCCAACATGGAGCTACACAGATGAAAATATGTCTCCAAATATTGTCGCAGGAGAAGACGGCTTTTGACGAGAAATTAAAACAAGCACGTCGTCCACATTTTGACATACGTCAGCAGGCAAAATTCTGAACATTTGATTTTGAAAGATTGGGAGATTTGGTTTAAAAAAAACAAAAAAAAAAACCAGGTTTTGGAAAAATGGTTGGAAAATTACCAGCATGGTAATTTTCTTTAAAGGACAGATCAGCTGCCGTGTCTGCGTTCACGGAGTTTTCCGAGTGGATGTGAAAGGGGAAAGCATTTTCCGGGCGGCATCGGGGCTTGCCGCAGTCACGTGACTCGCTACGGGTTTCAGACGGCATTCTGCTGCCATCCATCATGTTCAACAACACGTGCAGCGCCGCCTGTCCTGCTGCGACTTTATTACGCAGCTAATTAAGCTCTAATAGGACGATTTTAACTTCCCCCATTACTGTGCAGCGTCGCTGACTTTTGGTGGCAGTGAGGAGGCAAAACAAAGCGTCTCTTCACAACTAAACCGCTGATGGCATCGTAACCACGACGACAAAGTGCCTCCATGCAGCTGAGGCACTGGTGAAATTTCTCGATCATGGCAGATTTCTGTTTCGTGTTTTGCTGGACGCGAGCGTAACGTGTTGGGGAGGACTGTTACTTCCTGATGCTTCAGAGCGCCTGTTAAAGGAGCATACCAGTGATTTTGCATGTGAGACAGGAAGCAGGTATCGCTGCTTCCTGTCGTCATCTGATCAGGTCAACGTGGTCGTGTCGGGGGNGGGGGGGGGGGGGATGACAAATATAAAGAGGGAAAGACAGAAAATGTCTGTGTTTCTTTCTTTTTTGTCTCTCCCTCTCTTTTTTCTCTCTCCTTCTGTTTCTCTCCCTCTCTCTTTTTTTTCTCTCTCCCTCTCTTTTTTTCTCTTTCTCCCCCCTGGCACATTGCTTTGGTTTGACGGTCTTTCTTTCCTTCAGCAATTCCGTCACTTCAGTTCATTTCCTGTTTTTTTTTTTTTTTTTTTTTTTTTTTTTTTTTTNCCCCCCCCTCCCCCTCCTCGTCAGAACCTTCAGCGTTCCTGACATCAGCGCTCTCAAAATCTCACACTTTATGAGAAATAAGAATCCGGCGTTTCCTGTATTCAGCCTGTTTGCTTTACCTACGCAGGTGAATTTGACTCGCAGCAGCATGGGTGTCGTTTCATTTTAACAGAATAAGAGGTTTAAAAAAAATAACAACCAGAAGAACTCAGAGGGCTGCAGAGTCCACACACACACACACACACCCTGCGTACAGCTGAGTTGAGGGGAATGTCAGCCTCCTCTTAAGTTTTCCAAGTTTCCGCTGAAAGCCGGCCAGCCGTAGCAGAGGACGGCTGAGGGCATGGAGAAATGAAACATGGAGATGTTTCTCTGCATGAAGGCCCTCAGGAAAGCCAGGCTGGAGGAGTCGCTTAGTCATTCCGACAGATCGCGCCCGACCTTCGGGACGCGAGGACGAGGACGCGATCGCAGATTCCATTCATATTTTTCCTGATACCACAGTACTTCTCTGACTTTATGCCCAAACTACATCCCCTGTCCTGCAGGAATAACCAGGAAAAACCGCAGGATTTTGGGAAATCTATTCTTCTTATCCAGAAAATCAAATATGGGAAAATATGTATCGGAACATCTCAGATAGAGCAAAGCTACGACAATCGCCTGTCATAAAACCATCGAATCAAAAGCCAACCCACGCTCAACAACGAGAAGATTCCAGAATGATGTAAATGATTGATGCGTCAGAGTCAATGTAAATCGCTGAGTTTTGTTTAAAGGACCATACCACCCATTTTGCATGTTTGAGCCTAATATATTCAGTTTTCATACATGTTACGTTACTGACAATCATTTCCCAAAGGATAAAACCACATTTCAGCTTTCCTGATATTTTGCAAAATCTCTTAATCTTTCAAAATCAAATATTCAAGTATACACCCACCTTAAAAATCCATGTTTCTCCTGCTAATAGTTACACAGCCTTATGAAGTCACAGTCCTTTAAACTTTTCCATAAACGCTTGTTTTGGGACTATATTCCCCGGTGGAGGCATACATTCACTCCAAGCTTTTATTGCACTTAAACTATAAACTTACACAACTTTTAAAAAAAACCTGAATACACGTCTTTTGGCGATGATGGATTACCTATCCCCATCCATATGTCATTATAGATATACAAAGCACTACATGGACCTTTAAATGTACTTACATGGACGTTTCCTGGCAGATGATCATGTGACCTTTGCCCCCATCCTCACGTCAATGTGAAAACATTCTGTTTTTCATATTGATGGCACAGCTGATGATTGATAGTAAAAACATTGATCTCATATTGGTTTTTAATCAGACACATATCATCTCATCAATAATTTTAGATTTAGTATTTTAATATTAGAATTCAGGAGTAGGTGATCTAGACACCGGTTTACCTGATGGATCATGTTCACAGGATTATTACGTTTAATTATCTCTTCTTACTGTTGATCGCATTTAATGCTTATATTGCAAAGCTTGTTTATACCAGACGCATGGAAAAAAAAGTGACATCACAGGAAAAGACACGCCCCTCCATGGAGTGACTTGCTTTTCCTACTTTCGATTTTATGCTTAAGTTAAAAACAGAAAATGAGAAAACAGGTCCACGGACTCAACTTCACTTTGATATTTAAGCTTTCCAAATTGGTATGACCCGAAAATTAGCGAATTGTTAGCTTAATTTTGTGTTTTGCTAGCATTTTGTGTTTTGCTGGTATTTTGTGTTTTGCTAGCATTTCGTGTTTTTGTTTGAATTTCATGTTTTGTTAGCATTTTGTGTTTCCCTAGCATTTTGTGTTTTGCTAGCATTTCGTGTTTTGTTAGAATTTCATGTTTTGCTAGCATTTTGTGTTTTGCTAGCATTTTGTGTTTTGTTAGAATTTCATGTTTTGCTAGCATTTTGTGTTTTGCTAGCATTTTGTGTTTTCCTAGCATTTTGTGTTTTGCTAGCATTTTGTGTTTTGCTAGCATTTCGTGTTTTGCTAGCATTCCATGTTTTGTCAGCATTTTGTGTTTTGCAAGTATTTCATGTTTTGCTAGCATTCCGTGTTTTGCTAGTATTTTGTGTTTTGCTAGCATTCCGTGTTTTGCTAGCATTTTGTGTTTTGTTAGTGATTTTTCAGGGTTTGAAGGCATTTTTTTGAGCATGTGGGGCGTGGTTAGGGTTGGACAATATAAACAATATAAAGTCGTATTGCAATATAAAAAAATCTTTGATATAAAAATGAGGCCGTCAATATAAAATCGATATAAAGTAGTGCTTGAATACAGGAAGTTAATGATAGGTCAAACAGCCAATAGTGTGTCAGAACTGGAACAAACTAGCCAATCAGGTGGCAGTGTCATAATAACAGCCTGCCCACTTCCTCAAAGCAGCATCTTGCTAAATGCCGGTGAACACAGAGGTGGTGATTTCTGATAGAAAGTCAGACAAAGATGTCAGAAAGCGATGAAACTCCAGAAAAAAAAAAAAAATNAAAAAAAAAAAAAATCTAATGATGACTAAGAAAGGAAAGCAGCGCTGACAAGGCACAGCTTTTATTGGTGTTCCACACCAACAAACTGGTCCGTGTACATAACGGCCAATTGATTTTCATTTTGGAATGGGAAATCGGAAAAAGAGCCGTTTTTCTATTTTCATTTTGGAATAGAAGATCAGAAAATGGAAAACGAGTCATCTGATTCGCTAGACATATTTTCATTGTCCAATGAACAAAGGTGACTTGTCATCAGCCAAAAGTCCGAAAAAGGAAAAAGAGGAACTGCCAGCACAGATATGCAGATACTCATGGACAGATGGATGATGGAGTCATTCCTACTCTTTCGGGGTGCTAAACGGGTGACATTGAAAGATGGTGATATGTCAGTGGACAAAATAAGCCGGATATTTCAGGTGCTCAAATTTATCTTATTTTTGTCTTGATTTTGTCTGATTGTGTTTTGGTTTATGTACTCACAGTGCAACAGTGCTGCTAGCACAGCATCTGTTAGCTAGCTTAAAAACGGCTCTTTTTCCATTTTCCGATTTCCTATTTCAAAACGAAAATCGGAAAACGGCTCATTTTTACGAAGACATTACACGTGCTGTAGCTTCCTTTATTGGAACAGACGTGATGCCAATGCAGACTGTTGAAAAAGGGATTTTTCAGTTCATTTTCAGTTGGGCATTTTTTATGTTCAGAACATGCATAAAGAAATTGTTAAAATAAATTTTAAGTTCAAGTGACTTTAAATGAAGAAAAATCTTTGCCATATCGTGATATATATAGATATCAATCAATATAAAAAAAAATATCGTGATATCCCAATATGGCAGACAGGAGGCCTAATCTCTTGTCAGCAGGCAGAAAAGAAGGAAGTACGTGGCGGTGGAAACAGAGACAGGTGTGTATTCCCCCTCAGTGTGACAGAGCTGTCACTGTCAAACCTGTGTGACAAATCCACAGAGTGGGAGGACAGGCGCTACAGAGGGAAATAATGGAGGGACGGCTGGTTGACAGTGATGGGGAGAGGGGTAATTAAAGGACCATACCACCCATTTTGCATGTTTGAGCCTAATATATTCAATTTTCATACATGTAACGTTACTGACAATCATTTCCCAAAGCATACTGCTGGAACAGTGAATTAAAAATCCAGACCTCAACTGGTTTCAGTTCATTCTGCTATTAAAATCAACTTGTTGATACTGTAAACGTTCTTGGGATAGGTAATCCATCATCACCAACAAGACGTGTATTCAGGGTTTTTTAGAAGTTATGTAATTTTAGCATTTAAGCTCAATAAAAAGCGTGGAGTGAATGTATGCCTCCACCGGGGAATATAGTCCCAAAAGAAGACCTGCGTTTATGGAAAAATTTAAAGGACCGTGACTTCATAAGGCTGTGTAACTATTAGCAGGAGAAACATGGATTTTTAAGGTGGGTGTATCACTTGAATATTTGATTTTGAAAGATTAAGAGATTTAGCAAAATATCAGGAAAGCTGAAATACAGTTTTATCCTTTGGGGAATACATTAGGCTCAAATATGCAAAATGGAGGTATGGTCCTTTAATGACACTGAGGTTGTCACATCAGATTTCTGCAGGCTCTGTGTTTAGAGGTATTACTGTAATCATAGAGAAATACTTCATTCCAGCTAAAGCCATTCTCAATCTGACTTGTGTTAAGGCAAACATGGCGACTTTTATAAACCAATAAAAATTAAATTAAAAAACTGTGGGAATGACCTTAATGCTATTTTTGACAGTTAACGTCCTCCTGTGGCCTGTAAATGTTTGCAGTTAATCTATAAATGACTTCTTCTGTAACACTTTATTGTTGATTGAGCATGTAAAACCTGTACATCAGGGATCCCCAACTGGCGTCCTGCGGGCCAAATGCGGCCCGCGGGTCCTATCGATCAGGCCCTCAGATGACTTCTCCAAAAAAATAAAATAAAATTTTTAAAAATCTTGTAATTTATTCGCACTTATCTCAGGATTGCGTGGTCAGAAAATGTTATGTTTGGGCTCATTTTGTTCAGGAGAAGCTAAGCTTTCCGTAGATATTCATATATCTCCATTTTATTAAGAAATGGTGATTATAAAACACCGCAAATGCTACAACAGAAGTGTTGGGCCCGGTGCTGGGCTGCTGTGGTTGTAAAGGGATACATTTAAAAATACATAAATACATAAAAATTAGAAAATTGTTTTCCAATGTTAAATGAGAAAAAGATCAGATTATGTCAAGATTATGTCTTGACATAATTTGGCCCTTGGGGAAAACTAGCTGAGGAACCCTGCCGTACATGATCAACAGCCTCCAACCGTTTGAAAGCGCTTACCGTAAAGTTCAGAATACATGCGCCATCAATTTTAGGTGCAGCTAGCTATTCTATTCTACTCATTAATCGTGTTTAGAATTAATTCTTTCTCATGCATGAGTAAGTCATGGTCAGGCGTTATTTTTATTTTATTTTTATAAATATCACTGCCCGGGCTCTGTAAGTACGAATTGAAGTACAAAAGACCCGTTATGAAGCATGATTCCTACACATTGCTACACATAACTTTCATTAAATAATAATAATAACCTTTCTCAAACTGCAGATAAAAGGTTTTTCATGTGACAGACTGAAAAAATCTTTCTGTGTTCACATCAGCTGGAAAGCAGGAGAAAAGGGAAGAAATAAGGAAATACAGAAGGGCAGAAGGAAGGAAGGAAGAAAACTGGGAAAAAAGGAAAGAAAGGAGGTGAAAGTGAAACTAGGAAGGGAGGGAAGAAAAAAGGAAGGATAGGAACAACAATGTAAAATAATGAAGAAAAATGTTTTATTCCAGGATGACTGTAAAATCTGACTCTCTGAATCAATTAATAACTAATATACAGATAAATCAGATAAGTACAGGGAAGTAACAAGTAAAAAGTAACAGCAAGTCTCCCAAAACTGCAATATTCAAACTTATTCAAACAATATTCAAACAGTACTTGAGTAAATGTACTAAGTTATTTTCCATCTCTGCAGCAAATGCTGGAGATTTGTGATAAAAGCAGATAATACAGGCATGCATACACACATACACACACACACACCATCTGCCCTCCACACGGCCGCCGGCCACACGTGAATCAGCCATCTGATCACCAGCCGCCTCTCTGTCAGCGACTCCTCCACGCTTTACTCAAGTAAAAGTATCATGGAAAAATACTTCACTCTGGACGAAAAAGCTTAAAGGACCATACCAGTGATTTTACATGTTTCAGCCCAAAAAAATACGACCTGAATAACTGGAACGTAGCTGCCAACCGTTTTCCATTTCATATTTATTGGGCTCGAACATGCAAAACCACCGATATTGTCCTTTAAATAAAAGTAAATAAGCCGTCAATGTAATTTGTCTGGCTTCAGTGTTTCTATTTGTGTTTATGACATATTTTATGTTTCTTAGTATTTTTATCTCAATGGCTCACAAGGGGTAAAAAAAGAAAGAAAGAAAGAAAGAAAGAAAGAAAGAAAGAAAGAAAGAAAGAAAGAAAGAAAGAAATGTGGGTTAATAAAATTAAATGGAAACATGAAGATGCAGCAACTTTATATTTTACTTCAGTTTTTATCCAACAGATTTTTACATTCATCCTGTTTATTAATGATCGTTTAATTTATCAATGATTATGGATCATCTTTTAACTGATCCATAATCAGATTTATGAGCTCCAGAGGCTCATTATGGACAATAATTTAAATAGTTTTGGGTGTTTCTGGCCAATCAGACTCCTTCCTGTATTATTCCTGTACAGATAAATCCTCATATTCACAGGATAAATATTAAACAAATGTTTACTCTAATTTGAAGACAAAAGTCCAAATAAAATCCAATAATCCCATTTTTTACGTATGGTATAAACAAACAGGAATTCCAAAAATATCTCATCTTAAATTAGAAAGTCAAAAGCATCTCACAAATCTGATTTATTAATTTGGGTCACGAAGTCAGAATTTGAACCGATGATGTCATAATTATAACTTAATAGGTCATTTTTTTCGTTGATTTTTGTGGCCTTATGTTAATAAAACACCAAGATCAAATCAGCAGGAACAAACCAGCTGCAGAAAATAAATAAAAATAAATAAAATAAAGGATCATCAGGGTGTCAGTGTGTGTGTGTAAATATGTAAATGCTTCATAATGTTTAGTTCTAGATTTGGGATGTCATGAATAATGATGTCTAAGTGGAAATTTACCATCTAAATTCATATGTGACATGCTCAAAAACCAGAAGTAGAAACCTTAAAATTCAACGTTCCACCTGCCAGCACACACAAATGTAGATGGCACGGCCATTTTTAATTTCCCGGTAAAACCCGTTTTGACTATATTTCCTGGCGGAGACATGATGGATCAGTTGAATAAAGTTATTAAAAAAAAAAAAAAAAANAAAAAAAAAAAAAAAAAGGCGTGTGGTTTGCTGTGATGGATTATGTCTCTCAAGCACGTTTCAAGTCTCTACGACTTAATTTTTATGTTGTATTGGAATGAACTGAAACCAATGGCAGCCAGAAGGTAGGAAAAACAATTCTAATATTTATTGCTCAGGAAAATGGTTGTCAGTATGTATGCAGGTTGTATTTATTGTACTCAAACGTGTTGTTTGACAGCATTTCTGGTGTCAATACTGCAATGAAGCTAAATGCTAACGCAGCTAATGTGTAAATAAAGGCACATTCAAACCCTAAGTTCCCTTCTGATGTGCCAATAAAGTTTATTCAAAAGTGATCCACTGCACAGAAAGACACATTTTTTTCTGCAGCGTTTGTCATTTTGTGTCTGGCTGTACAGATTCTATGTAATTTTTTTGTATTTTCCTTATGTTTACGACGTATGTTCAAAAATGTTTTAAGAATTAATTTCTTTGTGTGTTTCTTGGTTCTAGCGTGCTCTTTTTGACATTTTCATACGTAATCTGCTGATTTCGGCGCATAAAAACGCAAAAGCTGCAGGAATATGTCGCTTTTGGAGACACCGGTGGTAGTTTTGAACAAACTTTATTGGCAAATCAGAAAATACAGGAACTAATACTGCCAGCAAGCATGGCGTACGTAAGTACCACACTGTAAGAAATATAATTTTACAGTCTGCAGCTTAAAGCTACAATAATGAATAATGTACATCAAGTGGATGCATTTTTAATTTAATAGTTTCATCGTTTTTTTATTTTTGTTTGTTTTTTTTTGTAGTATGACTTTGGTGGCTGAAAGTGGTCATACATGTGCAGGGGCGGACTTTACTATAAGGAAAGATTATAAGGAAAGACAGGCATTTGCCAGGGGCCCCCAACTAAGACTGCCCCCAATAGCTATAAATATAAAATTATGCTTATGTAACATATATGTAAATTATTCTTTAAAGGACCATACATCTATTTTGCATGTTTGAGCCTAAAATATATTAAATTTTCATACAGGTAACATTACTGACAATCATTTCCCAAAGCATACTACTGGAACAGTGAATTAAAAATGTTTTTCCTACCTTCCAGACCTCCATTGGTTTCAGTTCATTCTCTATTAAAATCAACTTGTTGATACTGTAAACGTTCTTGGGATAGGTAATCCATCATCACCAACAAGACGTGTATTCAGGTTTTTTTAGAAGTTATGTAATTTTAGTGTTTAAGCTCAATAAAAAGCGTGGAGTGAATGTATGCCTCCACCGGGGAATATAGTCCCAAAAGAAGACCTGCGTTTATGGAAAAATTTAAAGGACCGTGACTTCATAAGGCTGTGTAACTATTAGCAGGAGAAACATGGATTTTTAAGGTGGGTGTATCACTTGAATATTTGATTTTGAAAGATTAAGAGATTTAGCAAAATATCAGGAAAGCTGAAATACGGTTTTATCCTTTGGGAAATGATTGTCAGTAACGTAACATGTATGAAAATTGAATATATTGGGCTCAAACATGCAAAATGGCTGGTATGGTCCTTTAATTATATAATTCCATACTGAGAAAGCATAAACTGGGCCAAAAACTCAAGAATTTTTCCCCAATTGTGACGATCATCACAGGAAACATAGATTTTTCATCAACTCTTACGTAAACAAATTTAGCTCTAATCAGAGGACATTAATAATTCAGGTTTAGTTGTTGTTTACTTTTCATAACTTCCTGCATTTTTTTTTATTTTGTAGATCACAGATTTGACTTTGAATACCAGCAATACATGCAGTTAGGAAAACAGGCCAATATGTGGTGTGCTTAGGGCTCCCAACTTATTAAGTCTGCCCATGTACAAGTGAGTTGCCATGGATACGTAGGATTGATAACCTGACGTGACACGATTCTGAGCAAAATGTACCATAAACATCACGCTAGTGACAGCAAGTAGCAACTTTGCTACCATATAAGACAGTGTTCCCCACTAGTTTTCCCCAAGGGCCACTNCAAACAATTTTCTAAGTTTTATTTTTAAACGTAACTCTTTACAACTGGAGCGGCCCGCCACTGGGCTCAGCACTTCCTTTGTAGCATTTGTGGTGTTTTATAATCACCATTTCTTAATAAAATGGAGATGTATGAATATCTACGAAAAGCTTAGATTGTCCCAAACAAAATGAGCCCAGCATGACATTTTATGAACACAAGATCCCGAGATAAATGTAGCTAAAGCACAAGATAGCATCCGAGCTAAAACCGAGCTTCATCGCTTCTCGATGATGTAATTTCCAAGGGCGGTCTAAATTTTAAAAGCCCTCTCTGCGATTGGATAGCAGACTAGCAGAGGATTTGATTGATGGGCAAGTGGTCCAATCAGGTTTTACGTAGCCAACAGGCATGCGTTCCCAGTGCATAATATGTGTGTAATATTCCACTGACAGACCAGAGACCATGTGCTCGTCTCTATGTAGTGTTCACGATGTTTTATAATTACCATTTCTCAATAAAATAGAGATATATGAATACGTATGGAAAGCTTAGCTTCTCCTGAACAAAATGAGCGCAAGCATGACATTCTATGACCACGCAATCCCAAGATAAGTGCGACTAAAATACAAGATTTTTTGTTTTTATTTATTTATTTTTTGGAGAAGTCATCTGAGGGCCTGATAGATAGGACCCACAGATCGCATTTGGCCCATGGGCCGCCAGTTGGGGATCCCTTATATAAGATGTTCTCAAGAAAATGGAGCCCTTTAATGAAGTTGCACATGATGTTTTCCCATTTGAAGGTCACGTTCGAAGTCCAGTCACGGGAAGTGGCGTGCAATCACGAAAAACAAAGATGTGGCGTGCTGACATTAAACACTAACGCTTCCCTCTCTGCCGTCACTCTGCTCCACTTTTACCTGCTTCTTTAGTTTTGTTTTTCAAATCGTCCATTAGGCTGAAACAGTCTGCCGTTCCCTTTCATTACCTGCTGGCCTGCCGCGGCAATGCCAGGGGCCGCCTCGCCCCCCGCTGTAATTGCTGAAATTCACTCACGGGGCAATTATGTTGTCGGTCCCTTGCTTATCGCAACATTCGGTCAAAGTGTATTACACTCAGTAGGGTGAGGGGGGGGGTAACCTCAACCTCCGATGATGATTTTTCAGCCGCTGCCTGAAAACACGTTTTGCATCAAAGAAATCCTGCAGCTCAGTCTGCGTTAAAGGACCATGCTGTCATTTTGCATGTTTGAGCGCAGTGTATGCAACTCGCATACATGTTGCGATACTGCTGACATTTCCCTAGCGGTAAATATTAAAATAGTTTTTCCTACCCTCCAGTTGGTTTTGGTTTATTCCAGCATGCTGTAAAAAAAAAAAAAAAAAAAANTTTTTTTTTTTGGTCAAAATTTTTTGGACTCTCTCCCTTACTTCATTTAAGCGATCCGACGTGAAGGTATGCGCAAGAAAATGTCTCCGCCAGGGAAAACAGTCCCAGGAATAAACAGGTTTTACTGAGAAATTAACGGTCGTGCCTTCTACATTTGGACGTACCCGTTTGCAGGTGAAACGTTGAGTTTTAAGGTGTTGTACTTTATCACCTGAACATTTGATTTTGAAAGATTATGGGATTTTGTAAAACAACAAGAAAACTAAAATTCGGTTTTAGAAATTATGTGTCAGTCACATACTGTAACTTTATGCAACTCGTGTTTACTGGAATCAAACCTGCAAAAATCACCGGTATGCTCCTTTAAAAGCAGCTCTTTTTTTTTTTTTTTTCCCNTTTTTTTTTTTTTTTTTCCCGCAGACACCGTTTCAACACAAAGAACGATGTTTCTCTGCTTTTGTTTGGATTCTAATACAGGCTGAGCGCTGACAGCCACGACCTTTAGAGCCGTTGGGTGGGAAAACACGGAGCTGAGGCTGATTTTACAAAAACCACAACCTTCCTCTCACACTGACACTTAAAGGAGCATACCACTAATTTTGCATGTTGAAGCCCAATGAATACGACCCGTGCACGTGTTATGTGAGAATGTGACAACGCTCAGTGGTTTTAACCCGAGAACCTGAATGATGAAGAGGAGGAGGAGGAGGAGGAGGAGGAGGAGGGATGATGTAATGTAGGCCATGGATGGGTTTTAGGAGCCAGTGGCTCACAGTGTGAGAACCATTTGTCATGTTCATCTGTGTCACCAAAGTGACAGATGACTCCTCTCCTCTCCTGACCTCCTCCTAGTCAAGACTGTCCTGACTGAGAGGAGTCATGAAGGAGGAAGAGGAGGCTTCTGGGAGGCTGAATACCTGCCCTCCTGGCTACAACAGACCAGAATAGAACAGAGGAAGGAAGGAGAGAAAAAGAGAGGAGGGGGAGGAGGAGGAGAGAAAGATGTAATATTTTTTTTGTCTTTGAGGAGAAAATGACTCTCTCTCTTTCTCTTATTAAAGGACCATACCACCCATTTTGCATGTTTGAGCCTAATATATTCATTTTTCATACACGTAACGNAAGGACCATACCACCCATTTTGCATGTTTGAGCCTAATATATTCATTTTTCATACACGTAACGTTAAATAAGAGATTTAGCAAAATATCAGGAAAGCTGAAATATGGTTTTATCTTTTGAGAAATGATTGTCAGTAATGTAACATGTATGAAAATTGAATATATTAGGCTCAAACATGGTAACGTGTAACATTATGTTGTAAAGTAACGGGTAAACATGGACGGCATGGTCCTTTAATTGTCATATGACATGAAGGAGCACATAGAGTTTCAGCAGAGCGGGGAGGAGGCGGCCATCAGCAGGCGTCTCATGTGAGGCCAGGATGGATGATGAGTGTGTGTGTGTGTGTGTGTGTGCGTGTGTGAGGTAGGGTGGGGGGACTGCCATGTGCCTGTGACAGATCGCCACGCAGTGTAATGAATTTCTGTGTTACCAAACCCTGACTGGCCCCTCCCACACACATGCATGCATGCGCACACACACACACACACACACCTCAGAGAAGTGGCGTCTGGCAGCATGATGAGATGTGGTGAAACGCTCCATGTGCTAAAGAAAGAAGCTACACGACGTTTCTTTTCTTCTGCTATCAGGAGAAGCATCACTCCTTCACAAGACACTTACCATGCTGCCAGGACAGAAAGACAGGAAGAAGAAAGAAAGAAAGAAAGAAAGAAAAGCAAATAGTCAGGTCAAAAAGCTAAATTCTGTGACCATTCTCTAAGATGTTTTGATGATTGATTTGACTTCTATGGCCCTTTTATAAAAAATTTAGCTCCCAGGTCCCTTGCAAAAATCCCGGCGTTTTTTGCCAGAGGGCCAAACTCCAAGATGGCCACCGTGAAAAATGAACTTTTGAACCGGAGCACCTAGAATCATGTATAAAGACACTGTTTTTTGTGTGTGTGTAAGCTGACCGTGAGGATTCCGATTCTGACACTAGTTTGACATTATGACATCATTTTCACCCAGAAATCCGCGACTATATATGCAGACAGATGGAAGAAAAAATAAATAAATACACACACACACACACACACACACAGAGGCACAGACATGTCTATAATACATGTCTTACCATATTTTTAACCTATTGTTACGCCCCAGCCTAGGGGAAACTGGAGCGCAACATAAAGTGTGACTCCCCTCGTTCCATGCCAACCCAAAAACACGACCAGCGAACAAAGTTCAGCCCTTTTAAATATTTATTTGGTGGAAGGAGCATTTTAAGAAGTTCAAGGAGGGAACCCACCTCCAAACAAAACCAAGCTAAAGGACCCTATATTTACCTAACAGAAAATAAAGAAACCAAAATACAAACTCTAACCTAAAGTCCTATCCATAAACAGGAGAAAACGAAATATACAAAAAGTAAAGTGGTTCCCAACCCTACAGCT
>VXCM01008009.1:0-18821 GCA_014773175.1 Lucifuga dentata
TTTTTTATGTTCAGAACATGCATAAAGAAATTGTTCAAATAAATTTTAAGTTCAATGCAGCAGAATCTTTACCATATCGCAATATATATCGATATCGATCAATATAAAAAAAAATTTCCATATCGTCCAGCCCTACCGTCTCCCCACATTCTTCCTTTACTTAAGAACCCATCAATACTACAAACGGGGCAGCTTTAGATTTTCTGAGACTGGAAAGATGGAGCAGTAACTCCAATTTGAGCTTGGATTTCGTGTTGGCTACAATAAATTACAACAGTGATCAAGTTTCACTATGGCCAGAATAATAAGAATTTAAAAAGTCCGTAGAAACTTCTCAAACCTCAAACCTGCGGTTTAATCCACTTCTAAACAGAACCTGCTGGATCATCTGGATGTTACAGTCAGACTGAATGTGCTGTTTCTGTCTACATACTCACCACCCTGTCAGGCTCAAAGGCCTCCTGCTCTTCTATTGGTCAGAAACAGTCCTCACTTGATTTGCCTGACAACATACAGTAACTGAGGATACTTGGATTTTTGCAGAAATGATTTGAAAAGTTTTTGTGGACATTTGAGACTTTAATTTTAATTTAGAGAAATTTGGCCACAATTATGGCCAATTATGCATTTTTTGCATGCCTAACCCTTGTCATGTCCGCATTAAGCATAAACCAGCCTTAAGTACATACCTGCTTCCTCTAAACACATCACCAGCACTGTGGATTGCTTCTTACCTGGCAGCAGACAAAGTTACCGGTGTGGAGCAGGTGGGAGGTCGTAGAGTCCAGATCCTCCCTCAGCCTGTCAAGAAGAGCAGCACATAGGGTTTTCACGTTGTTTTCACATTTACACACTTGATAATTCATAAAAACTGTAAAGAACTGAGTACAGCCCTACAATCAAAGTTCTGTCTGAGCCAGCAGCTGCAGAAAAATTCATCAATTTGTTTTAAAGCCACAGATTTTCTCTCAAACTGTCTAAAGTGACTTTAATTTCTATTTTCACAGTGCTGCTATCATTCTCTAGAGGCTGAAATGTTAGTTAGTGTAAAGTACTGCACAGAACAAATAACATAGTGATGATTTAACTATTCTCAGAGCTTTACCAGTGGCAGGGCTGAATGATAAAGCCTTCTTGAATGTGATGCTAGAGGATGTCTTAGGTTGATATAAAGTGAAGACTCTTTAAGTGAAGAACTTCTATGTGCTAGAGCAAAGGTCAGAGATCACTAAAACCATATGTAATCCTCCTCTGAGCACCTTTAACAGAGCTAGAAATACCTTGAGACCAAAGTCTTGATCAAGTGTGATATAAGTTTTAGGTGGAACTTTTGGAAAGATCATGTTTTTAGTAGCTGGACACTAGATAATCTTAGCTTTAGTGTTATAACAGGGCAAACTTACACTTTTAGCCCCACTACTGGTAAGGGTTAGGGTTAGGGTTAGTGATCGACTGCTCAGCCTGGGAAAGAAAGAAGGCCCACCCACGCCATGTGATTGACAGCTTGGCCCACAAAAATATATGGAAATAAATAAATACGGAAATACAGAAATAAATAAATAAAAGAATAAAATTTATTCCTCTATATTTCTGCATTTATTTATTTATTTATTTACACCTTTATTTGTTTGTTTATTTATTTCTCTTTATATTTCCATGTTCATTTATTTATTTATTCTTTTATTTATTTATTTTTAATTTTGGCACAATGGGTATTCCATAGTAAAGCTCTAAGCATAACTAAATCATCAGTATGTTTTCTCCAATGCTTTCATACTGAATGTGTAATGAAAATGGCAGCCTCTAGGGGGCGCTAGCATGTTTTTAAGGCTTTTAATGCATTCTTACCTTCACCCTAACCATCTCCAATCTTTATCTAAACCAGCTTAACACTTCATGTAACCGCTTTAACCATCTCAGGAACCAATCATAATCTCTGACTCCACCACTCAGAGGTAAATTTATAGCCTATAGTCGTGTCTCAGAGTTCACAAGTTAAACTCAACACAAAACATCTGAATTTTCTCAGCTTCTAGAGCAAACACAGTGAGCAGGGTGCTGGCCTCGTTACCTGTCAACGGTCCGCGAGCAGATGAGGCTGTACAGGAACAGAATGACCCCATGACTTCCTTCCTCTCTAAACTGAAAGAAGAAGACCACACATCATCTGTCTGCTTATTTTAATCTGCATTTTATTTTGACACGATGCATCCATTATATGTATGTATTGATATTATGATTTAACAGAAGAAATGAATGAAGATTTTTGAACCAGCTGATTTAAAAACCAGCTGGACTCACTGACACACTGAATGTGTTCGTAGATGAATTTTTGTACGTCTTCTTTCTTGTTAAATGTGAATAACTGCAGCTGAAAGAGAGACAAATTATGGACAATTAATATTCTTTTAAAACTCTAACAGAACACTTGTTTTCCTTAACTAAGAATTGCCCACCCTTGTCTTTTATTTTCCTTTACAACACCTCAAAAACTAATCAAGTGGTTGTACTTTGAGATCATTGCTAATGTAGCATGCTAACAGTTATGGAAAACTGTACATGCTAACTGTTTGTTGACACATTGTTACCTTGACATGTTAACAAGGTAACTCAGCTTTTTGGTGGCTACAGTGTTTAGTTGTGTACCAAATATATCACTCATAAGATTGCAGCATCCCCTGGTAGCTAACAACATGGCCTTTCCACTAGTGCCACCCTCACAATAAAGTTTACAGCCCACTAGTGTATGGGGAAAAAACAGTGAAAACTCTGAAGGTGGCTGAAAGGAAATTGTTGTTTCTGATGGTACCCTCTCTGTGAAATTGTCCAGTTTGTAGTCCAGGTGGGGTGTGATGCAGTAGTCTGCGGTTACCAAGGTAACGGTGGCACTGAGCTCCTCACCGACCAACCACAGGCTTTCAGACAAGGCTGCTGCCAGTGCCAGATCCTGGTCCCTCTGTCCAATTTCACAGAGACTGGACAAAGAGAGACACAATCCAAGAAAACATGTCTGCAGGTAAGTTCATGTTAAATTATTTAGCTCAGCTCTAATTAATACTTGACACTTTATCTGGCGCCACCGTCACCAATAAGTCAGATTTTATGCTTTGATTCATGACAAGAAACCTCAAAAAATAACCAATAATGACTCATCAGTTCCAACTGAATGTTGAGCTTAATGCATACTAATATTGGCATGATATGCTATGTGAAGGCTAGAAAGAAGACCAACTAAGAAGTGAGGATCCTGACGAAGCTAAAGAACCTCACGTACTGTGTGGCTGTCCTAGTTCTCACACATCATGAAGTACGGAGAAACAGAGACAAACTTTCCTCAGTAAAAGCACTGTCCTAACTTCAAAGTGCACAGTTATCATGCTGCACTGTAACCCTAACCCTAATCCTAACCCTAACACTTACCCTAACCCTAAGAACCATGAATGCACAAGGTATGCGCTAGGCCTTAGAAGGTGCTGGGTCCATCTGGTGAAATTATGGATCCCAACAGGGTTATGGACAGAATGTTTAAGGCCCGTGAAACCAGAGGGTTAGGTTCAGACGTAAATCCGGAGATGGTTACGTTAAAAAAGTTAAGGTTAAGGCGGGGGCGGCCAGATGAAAACGCCAATGATGCCAGAGGTAGGGCGAATAAGTCGTAATTGTCCGCTGTTTCTCCACATCAAGAAAATTATGAAAGAAAAAAATTATGTTTGCTTAGTTTAAGTTAATTTTAATTAGTATTATATTGTACAGTGCAAAGGCCACCGGCCAGCCCACCGATGGCTGCGGCCCACCGGGAAAAGTCCCGCCTCTCCCGATGGCCAATCCGACCCTGCCTGGAGGCTCCAGAGTTTGAAGGTGTTAGTGGATATAATACTGGATGTCCTGTAAGAACGAGTGTCTGTGCTCACCTCTGAAGCGTCCCTCTGTCTGAACCGCTCTGATGGCCGAACAGCAGCTGTTTAATTACACGAGCCTGGATGACTGTCTGAATGGCCTGAGCTGCACCCTGAAACACAAACACAAACACACACACACACACACATGCACATGGGCGGGTGAGGTAAGACTCGTGGGATTTCATTACTTTGTAGAACAGTTGGAGTAGTGATAAGTAATAGCATACCTACTATTAGTGGTTGTAGTAGTGGTAATAATAATACCTCTAGCAGTACAACTAGCAGCGTAACTAAGGGCTGATGGATGCTTATCACGGATGCAGTGTGAACACGGCTACAAAACAGAATGTCAGTGTGTCCTGGTAGACACAGACAGTTTGTGTCACACCTTCATGATGACCAACCAGTTTGTCTCTGTGCTTCATACATTTTGAGAATCAGGACAACAACTGCAGAATGGGAGGCTCTTTGGTCCTGCTGGGATCCCACTTTTTGGTTTGTTCTTCTTTCTCACCTTCACATATCAATCATGTAGATTTTTCCACTTAATGTAACAGGAATGTTCCTTGGACCCTAGAGTTAGGCTGTCTCCTGCCAGGAATTGGCAGCCATTTGTCGGTCTTTATAATCCCTCATTGAGGAATCATGTGTGCTGGGTGCTGGTATTTCCTCACCTCCTCTTCCAGACCATCATCAAAGATGTACACCATTGCAGCCTCTATAACCAGCCATTTTGGCCACAATTATGTCACATTTTTCATGTGCCTATTCTATCATGTTTGCGTCCATGTTAAGCATAAACCAGGCTTAACAGTAGTAACTGATATAGCAGCTGTTGTTGTAGCTTTAACAGCAGGAGCAGCAGTGGTAATTGAGCTAGCAGAACTGGCAAAAGCAACATTTATCAGGGGAGCATATCTATGTTCCCAGGGTCCTATGTTCCCCAGTTCAGTATTCTGTTATTGTGTGTTAATAGAATAACCCTAACCCTAAGTGCTATAACCCATTATTACTATTATAACCCATTATGTGCTCTATTTTGCAATATAAAGCTTGGGAACATGGGACCCTGGGAACATAGGAATGACCCCTTTATTAGTCATAGTCGTAGCAATAGAAGCTGTTGTTCCTCTGGCAGTATCAATAATAACAATACTTCTACTTTTTCTTTTAGTGGTACAGCTAACAGTCATAGTAGGAGTTGTAGTACTTTTAGCAGTTTTACTCACCCTTTCAGTCTCCAAAGCGTAGGATAGCTCCGAATTAGGTTCTCTGAACTTAAAAAATGATTTCCTCCACTCATAGCTAAAAACATGGTATGTTCCTCCAAAAAGAATCTTCCTCAGGCTCTAAAACACAAACAAGCATGAGCCATTTGGCTACAGACACATTATTTAATAAATCAAGCCTTTGTGGGGTTTTTCATGGCATTTCTTTAATTACAAACATTACATTACAGGGTGACTGTCGTAAGTCTGACCTCGGTGAGCTGCGGGGTGACCGGCTGTCCTCCCAGGCTCGGGGACACGGCCAACGTCCTCGGAATGGAGCAAAGTAGTGGGTGGAGACTCCTGCCAGGAGGTGGAGCCAACACCTCCTCCTGCTCCTCCTCCTTCACCACATCCACAGACCTCTGAGGAGCACAGTAAGTTTATACACTTTTCCCTCAACAACAACCTGACATGCTTCAACAAACAATTTGGAAGTCTGTTAGTGCCCTCTAGAGGGCCAATGTTTATTACTGGGGAGGTGTTAGAGGAAAAGTGTTCAACCTCTGGAGAGTCTGAATGTGACCAATAAGTTACACAGTGATCTCCCCTTTAGATTTTGATATTTACTGTGCTCAAATGTAAATTATGACCTGACAGTGGCACTATTTAAATAGATCAGAGATGACAAAAATCATCATCAAGTTAGCTAACTTCTTAGCCACCATTAAAGTCCTGTTCCTGTCCAGAGTTTTCTCATGAAAATAAGCATTTTACTTCAGTTTCAACATGATATTGTGAGGCAATTTGTGTTTTGGGGTGGTAGTAACTCCAAAAGGACTTTAGAGTGTGTTGTTTATGACTTACCATTCTGACATTTGACTCTACTCTGTGCACGGAAGTTTAGACATCACCAGTGAGCTAGCTTTAGCATTAGCTCTGAGCTTTAGCGTTATCCCTGAGTTTTAGTGTTAGCTTTAGCATAGGCTCTGAGGTTTAGTGTCATCTCTAAACTTTAGCGTTAGCTCTGAGTTTACTAAAACATGGTTTTGGTTTTTGGCTTTTTGGAACTTTGACAGTGAAGCTCGCTTCATTTAAAGTCAGAGAAGGAAGAGCAAAAGTTTGATCCACTGCAACGCCACCACCTGGGAGATAAATGCTAAAGACATTTGACTAATAGGAATTTGCTTTTGCTGTCATTCGGGTTTTGGATTGGAAGGTTAGAAACAGCACCATCAAGATTTGCAGCTGAAGCATTAACATCATAATAGCCAACATCAATAATATGTTTGCCAATAGAGCTCTGCAGACATTATCAGCCGACATTAACATTATCATAACCAGGCAATATTAATTAGCTTGTGTCTGCTGATATGAATTCATGTGTATTTCAACTTTGGACACCACAGGAAGTAAGTAAATGTAATTAACATACAAAATATTTATGACTGAATATTACAAATGATTACAGTCACATTAAACACTGTAATCTTATGAGACAAACCAATATGTCAACAATAAAACAGATTCAGCCCATCAGTCTGATGGCTGGTACATTACACCAGACAAATTGACACCAAAATACCACAATAAAGTTCAGTCCACTTGACTAATTCAGTGTAAGTAGGACTAATACTATAGTATTACTACTACTATTATTACTTACTACACTAATAGTAGTAATAATATTTAGAGCAGTAATCAATTCGCAATAATACAGTACTTATGAGGACTCACGTCAGGGTTCTTGTTGACTTCCTGTTGAAGCAGCTCGATATATCCCAGCCTGCTGTCGGACATCACTAATAAATACCACTGTTACTACAAATATTACGACTCACTATTACTGTTACTACAGCCTTTACTCAGGTACAACCACTGCTTGCCGATAGTTTGTCTAAAATTACACCTGAGCCTCCATATAACTACAACTACTTACTATCACTAATACTGCTAATGAAGATACAAGCTAACTGGCTATTAACAAAAGTACAAATACCACTGAAAAAAGCGTGCAACTTCAGAAATGTCCAGGTTAAATTCCTGCTACTATTACTCCTGATGAGAGCAGGAAAGAGAGAGAGAGCGAGAAAGAGACAGAAGGAGAGAAGAGGGAGAGGAAACAGAGAGAGAGAGAGAGAGAGCAGATGGTGGATGTACCTCACAGTGTGAACAGTGAAACTAAATACTGCTTGTGTTTCTGTTTGTGTTACAGATCAGATCGCACACACGCACGCACGCACGCACGCACACACACAGTGAGGATACGACTGCCTGACATCTTTTAATGACTTTTTAATGTCCTGTGTGATTTCCAGCCCTACAGGTGTGACTCTAACGTGTTATATGGTTATATGGCAGAACTTAACAGAAATAAACTTACGATTCTTTGTTGTAACGGCAACCTACAAAGGAAAATCACATTGAAAACAAACTTGATTTAATAAACTCTGCTTTGACTAAATTGATATAAAACTGATTGATTTATTGATTATTTTCATCAATATATGTCATGAATTAAACTTTGAGATGTTATTATGAAATATTTTTATACCATGTGGAGCTGAAAGCTTCCCTCCATCTCTGCAGCTCAGAGACCTGGACCAGGATCTGCTGCAGTGCCGCCTCCATCTGAACACACACACACACACACACACACACACACACACACACACACACACACACACACACAGAGATGTTTGTCATTGTTATCTCAGTTATAAATGTTGAATTTGGTAAATTTACTTGTCCATCCATCCATCCATCCATTTTTTATACCTGTTTGGCTATTATGATGTTAATGCTTCAGCTGCAAATCTTGATGGTGCTGTTTCTAATCCAATCCAAAACCCCAATGACAGCAAAAGCAAATTCCTATTAGTCAAATGTCTTTAGCATTTATCTCCCAGGTGGTGGCGTTGCAGTGGATCAAACTTTTGCTCTTCCTTCTCTGACTTTAAATGAAGCGAGCTTCACTGTTAAGGGTCATAGGGAGGCTGGAGCCTATCCCAGCGGTCATTGGGTGAGAGGCGGGATTCATCCTGGACAGATCGCCAGTCCAGCGCAAGGCTAATTTACTTGTTTTATTGTTTTTGTTTTTCTCTGATCTCCATGTTGATGTGGGCTGTCTAGTCTGAGCTGGATCCTGCTGGTCTGATAAAAATAAAGATGAAGATGCTGATTGTCTTTACAAAGGAAAACCTCTGAAGTACTAAAATACTAAAACACTCAAGTAAAAATACTGCTTACATGTACACCTCCAGGTACAAGTGACCCAATTCTGATGTTTTGCTCACATGCAGCACAAATCAGACAAATCATGTCAAGAAGTCCATAATCACTGCATGTTGGTCCAGTTTGTCCAGCTTGTCCAGCTCAAAGCAGAGATATCACTGGAATTTTTAAGTTAGCATTACTAAGCTCAAATTAAAAACACCTCAAGAACTAAAATATTACACACCTGCTCACTGCATTATGGATCAGGCTCAGAAGATCAATATCTGTAACCTGCTTGATAATGAGGCTCACTGTAATTTCAGAGCAACTCAGATGCTCAGCAGATCTCTGAAGAACCCTCATTAAGCTCCAAGTTCCTGGAAGAATCATTACTTTTCATGAAAATTAATAATGGAGTTCCTCAGGGAACATTCCACGATCCTCTGTGGTTTCTGTCTGAAGATCAAAGGTGAAAAACACATCATGAAGTAAAATATTATACACCTTCTTCATGGCTCAGGCTCAGTACTTATCAATCAACCTTTGTATAGGCTGTGTCAGGAAACAAAAGAGTGAAACTACTTCATTTTATTTAGGAAAATGTTTGCTTACACAACTTCTTGAAAATGAAAAGTTTCTTCATCAGTTTAAAAGCAAGTGACGTTTGTCACCATATTTTCAGAATGATCCGTTTAAAGTTTGATCAGGGAATAAAACCATTTCAGTTTTCAGTGAGTTGATGCTTATTCTGTAAAATGTTGAGCTTAATACTCAAACTTTAAGAGTTTCAGTTTTTAGCACATCAGCTATTTTATTAAACCATCTATTTTTGCTCTGTTTATTTAAAAAAAGTACTAATTTTTAATTTAAGGTTTAGATTAAAAAACAAGACTTTATATGAAAGAAATGTTAAACAATCACATTTAAAACTTAGAGCTAAAATTAAGAAAATATGAAAAAAAATTCCTTAAAAAAAATGACAAAATATATGAAAATATAATCCTCTACATATATTTTATTTAAAATTACTTTTCCCTGTGTTTTTGTATATTACTGCAGTATAATATACTAAATGTTATTCATTTAAGCACTGTTAAGCATTTCAACAAAAAGCGTTAAAATAAAATTATAAAATAATAAAAGCTTAAAAATCATGATAAAATATCTTAAAATATAACTCTATAAAACATAATTAACTAAAAAGTCATAAAAAACTAAAAAGTCATATTTTTTAAGGTTTCAGATAGTATTGTATAGAAAATATTAGTATTGTATTTGTAAGATTAAAATTTCCACATTGTAAGATTTGTATTTTCTGTTATAGATGAAAATCACAAATCAAATAAAATATGATAGAAAAATCAGTTATTGATATGATCAAACGTTACAAAGTGGAAAAACAGCAAAGTGTAAAATAATCAAGCTTTAACTTAAAAATATTTAAATTATATTAAAATGGTTGAAAGCCAGTTAACAAATACAACAAAACAAAACAATAAATATTTGTAAACAGACTGAAATGATCAATTTATGTGTAAAATAAATCTCACCTGTTTTATTCAGGATGAAAAGATGTTTCAGCTGATCGACAGGAAGCTTTTATAAACACAAACACGCACACACTGAGTTTGGTCTATGAGCTGTAGCTCCGCCTCCAAAAGGCTCCGCCAATCAGATGCTCCATCGTTATAAATTTAGGCTCTCGCAATCATACAGATTTCAATCAGTCAACCAGCCAATCAATCAATCACTGCCTCTTTCACTCTCTCATTGTGTTTGATTAAATATTTCATGCAAGTTGAGTTTTTAGACTTATTTGTTTTATTGGGTCTGTTTGATTGGTTCTAGGCTTATTATCTAATCTGTAAAGTTACTCTCTTCTGACTGGTTACTCAAATAAAACTGTTGTTCTTATTGATTATCATTGTACATATTTTCGCAGATCATGTGATTTGTATTTTCCGTTTCCCTCCAGTTGATCGTCCATCTGCCATCAGCCCGGTGAAATCCTGGCCTTTAATTGATCGTCCCATTGAAGACGCCGCAATTAAACAACACGACACCGGGCCCCCTGCGGGGCGGTGCNTGATCGTCCCATTGAAGACGCCGCAATTAAACAACACGACACCGGGCCCCCTGCGGGGCGGTGCATTCAGGTTCCTCAGAGCAGGACTAGGGTCTCTGCTTTCACCCAATCACACGCTTTGTTTTCAGCCAGAGGAGATGTCCGGGACGGTTCTTCCTCCTCAGAAAGATTAACAGTGTCCGTGTCACTGCAGGAGGCGTCACGGAAAAAAAAACAAAAAAAACACGACCGAAACCTCAATGACACGACAACAAAAAGGTACGTTTCATGTCACTTTGAAGTACAAAGTTGTAGCTAAAGGTACTGAATAATATACCTATAAAGCACCCAAAAGTTGTAGCTATACTCCAGTAAAAGTAGAAATAACGTATTAAAAAATGATTTTGTTACAAGTACAATTCGTTCCTTAGAAAAAAAAACTTGATAAAAGTAATTAAGGAGCTCATTTAAGTATCAAAAGTATTATTTTGATAATAAATGTACTTAACTTTTGAAAGATTAAAGTAAATTTATTTTGCACAAATCGCAAAATTAAACAACTGTAGTTTTGAGAGCACTTAGCATTATTAATAACTACAATCAATTAAACACCAAATTATTAACATAACTAGCGAATTTAACAATCTTGTATTAACTTACATCTTTTCTACATCAATTTCCATCATTCTCTGTAGTGAAAATATGATTGACATTATTCTTATCGATGTTCAGTCATCTGATGAGGTAAGAGCAATTTATTGATCTTGTGTCAATACACGAACATACGCAGTTAGTGTGACAATATACAGTACCAAACACGCTAATCTGCTGTCCGTGACGTTTATTACAGAATTTATTTTGTAGTAACAAAAAAAAGTGAAAAAAAATGTAAAGCAGTAAGAATATATATTTTATTTAAGAAATGTATTAAACTAAAATATTTAAGAAATACTCAAGTAAAGTACAGATGCTGAAGAAAAATACTTAAAGGACCACACCGACCATTTTTCATGTTTGAGCCTAATATATTGAATTTTCATACACGTAATGTTACTGACAATCATTTGACAAAGGATAAAACCAGAATGGTGAATTTAAAAATGTTTTTCCTACCTTCCAGACTGCCATTGGTTTCAGTTCATTCTGGTACGCTATTAAAATCAACTTGTTCACTCTAAAATTCTTGAGATAGGTAATCCATCATCGCGAACAACACGTGTATTTAGGTTGTTTTTTTTTAAGTTTCGTAATTTTAGCATTTAAGCACAATTAAAAGCGCAGAGTGAACGTATGTCTCCACCAGGGAATATTCCCAAAAGAAGACCTGTGTTTATCGAAAAATTTAAATGACTGTGACTTCATAAGACTGCATAACTATTAGTAGGTGAAATGTCAGTTTTTAAGGTGGGTGTATCACTTGAATATTTGATTTTGAAAGATTAAGAGATTTTGTAGGAAAATAGGAAATAGGAAAGCTGAAATATGGTTTTATCCTTTGGTAAATGATTGTAAGTCACTTAACATGTATGAAAATTGAATATATTAGGCTCAAACATGCAAAATGGCCGGTATGGTCCTTTAAGTANACATGTATGAAAATTGAATATATTAGGCTCAAACATGCAAAATGGCCGGTATGGTCCTTTAAGTACGGTAACTAAGTACGTCCCACTACTGCTGTTAAACATTCTGACAGGAAGACAAGAGGACACACACATATTTTGGGAGGTGCAACCACCTGACCACTTTATTCATGTTATGAAGCGACTGTTTTACATGCTATTGCAGGCTGTGACCAATAGGTGGCTCTAGTGCCAAATATCAAGGGCAGAGCAGTGTGTGATGCAAGCATGGAGATGCTGTACCTCCCGAGTTTATGTTGTAAGTAATAGAAAACCGTTGTCAGCAACAGACCCGTCCTTTTGGGAAGGCCCGAGGGGGCTCGTTCAACCAGATTGTTCAACCCCCCATAGACATTCTGGTTCATTTCAAATTAATTTTCCATTGATGGTTTTATAATTTAAAAAACAATAAACAAATCTGTTTTGACAAAATATCTGTATCTTAAAAATACTGAAAGGGCAAACAATTAAATAAATGTAATCACTGGGCATCCATTTACGTAACTATGTTACTACGTTACTTTAAGTGGAATTATACACTGTGCAGGAATCTGCATTTAGCTGATTGTTGTTACACCTGTAAATATGGATATCAGAAAGTGGCTAAAGTCGCCTCCTGCTACTACTACGGAAAAGACGGAAACACTCTGCTCAGCTTTACTAGAAAGATCTGTAGAAGGTAAATATTTGTTATCTTTCTCTCTCCCTCCCTTGTGTGTGTGTATGTATGTGTACGTGTGCCCTTCACCTGCCATGATTATATTGCATATATTAAGCTTTACCCTGAGCTCCCGCTGTGGTGCTTTGTTAAATGTTTTTTTTTTCCTGCATACATATTTGTATGTGTTTGTGCAGTAGCTCTTAGTTTTGTGTACTAGGTAGGAGAAGACGTGTTGTACTTGCTTTCTGCATATGCATAGATTGAAATTTCATGCTACCATTATGTATACTTCCTCCGATGGAAATTGGAGTGTCCTCATTGATATCACAAACACATCTCTCATCCTGATTGTGTAAAATATAAATGATATATGGTGATATGAGTTAAATGATCAATTGTGATATATATATACTATTATCATCCAAAATTTAAAATGTAATATAAACTTGAGGTCACGTGACCCCATGCTGACATGAGCTGATTACATTTAGTGAATTTGGAGTTTTGACGAGTTACGGCTGCATCATGCTGAGTCCACGTGTGGCAACACACAAAAGGGACAACAGCACTCCGGGTTCCAGCTCTGTCTCCTCCCACATCTCGTTCAGCTCTCTCAGCGTGTTGTTGGTCGAACAGAGGAGCTCTGCTATCCAGCTTAGTTCCCCTCCCTCCTGCAGGGGGCTAGGCAGAGACTCAGAAAGGTGAGCCTGTCCATCAGTCATTAGACTGTCCACCTGGAGGACAGAACAGCACAAAGCAGGACTTATGCAGTGTCTCAGTTCTATACATGCTGTAATATAAACAGGGTATAATGTTAGCATTTAGCATTTTAAATAATGTACTGCCCTGTTTTATATTAACAGGAAGTCCAAAAAGGCCTAAATAAACATCCTGTCTGACTGCCGGTTTGGCAGGTGTTTCCTGATCATGAAAGCTTCTTCAGTCCTAACTGTAGTTGGGTTTGTTATACCTCGGAACTGACAAGCCGTAGCTCCAAATCACGTCACTGTACATTCAAGCTAAACAAAGTGGGAGAAAACATGGATGCCACCATGAAAATTTTAGTTTTGTCTGCTCTGTCGTACCAAAAGAAAACTACATTTTAACGTTTATGAGCTATTTACCTTTTCAAAACATCTCCTGCTTTACCAATGTTCTATCTTTAACCTGTTGTCCTGTCTGATTTAACGGAACATACCATTGTTTGAACCCAATGAAACAACCACATTTTGGTACATTACTGCCAACCAGTTTCCGAAATGTAAAAACTATATTTTAGTTTTCATGTTATGTTCAAATTCCCTGATCTTTAAAATTAAATGTTGAGGTTATACTTAAAATTCAGTTTTTCACCTTCCAACCTTTGTGCATGATTGTAGAAGAAATGCTTTAATTTCTCAATAAAAACTGTCTTCTTCTGGGACTATTCGCTGGTGGAGACAAACATTTTCTTCCGTGTAGCTCTGTGTTGGGACTGGTTAAGTTAAGTAACATCAACAAAACACAATGTAGTAACAACATCTTGTTCGCTGTGATGGATTATGTATCTCAAGCACATTTGAAGTCTCTTCAAGTTGAGTTTTTATAGAGTACTGGAATGAAATGAAACAATGGCAGTCAGAAAAACAATTTTAATATTTACCACTACAGTAGTATGTTTTGGAAAATGGTTGGCAGTAAAATAGTATGTATGCGGGTTGTATATATTAGGCTCAAATATGCAAAATCACCAGTGTGGTCCTTTAAAAAAATGCTTCTAAATGTTTGCTTATAAATACAGAAATTACTGTTTATGGAGTGAACAGCCTTATTGAAATGACATCAATCCTGAATTCGGGGTTCAGGACCTTGCCTGACTTTCCGAATACAAATTCTGAGTTGAGGTTGTTCTTTGACTTTTTCCAGTCAGAGTTCGGACATTGTGAGTTCTGAGTGGAAGCTGGGCATTATTTCCAAGTGGCAGACACGCCCATCACTGGGACAGCTCCGCCCACTGTGAGATGCAGATGTAGTTGAGTCCAAGTAGTCTCTGGACTCGACTATGTCGACATCACCAGCAGGCCTGGGTGGGGGATGGGATCTAACATCAGTCCAAACCACCCACCACCTGGGCTTGCTGGTGATGCTTTGGAATAAATGATGCTGTGTTTTCCTGCACAAGTTAGAAGTGAAGAAGTTTTATAGATGAACAGATAAACATCTTTAATCTAAATAGTCCGATTCTGGACAAATATGCTGAAGTTTAGACACTTTGAAGTCTGCTGTCTGTTTGTAATAACAAAACTTTTCTTAGTTTGGAATTAAGATGTTTTTTTGAGGGGGCGGAGCCTGTTGATGGTTAGCAGAAGGAGCTTGTTGATGACAGAGAGCTTGTTGACCAACCAGCTGGTTGAGGCGTCTCAGCGTGTCATGACTGCAGTTAGCCAGCAGGGCGGCCATGCTGTCTGGTAGAGCTGCACAACAAAGAAACATTCCGAGCATGTTTAACGTGTCTGAATGGCCAAAACATCACTGATACATCTGCTATCGATGATGATGATGATGACTCACTGGTCATGGTGCAGACCAGCAGGTGAATGGCTTTCTTCTGAGGAGTGAGGGAATCTTTGAGAAGATCCAAGAAGGACGAGACAGACTGAGACTGAGGACAGTCGTACCACAATCCACAATCCCATTCAATCCATTCATCCATCTGAGGAGAGAAGAGAAGAAGAGAGGATAGACAGTGGAGAACAGGACAAGAGGAGGAGGGGAAGAAAGATGAGAAGAGGGCAGAGGAGAGGAAGGGGGGAGGAGACAAGGAATGAGAAAGGGGAGAAGACAGAGAGTTAGGACATAATTATGTTAGAACTTTTGCCCATAACCTAAATTTACCATGATGATAATATGCAGCTTAAATTGATAAATGATATGAATCAACTGTATCGCCAGTAACACAGAGATCAGCTGAAAGTGCATTAAGACTGGACAGATGAAGTCCTGCAGAGACGTTTGGGGTTTGTCCAGCAGGTGGCATTACTGTTTTGTCCAGCAGATTGAGAGCGTCTTGCTCGTCCACAATCTCACAGAGTTTCTGCAGGAGGTCGTGGTGGACAGATACTGGAAGATCAGCCAGCGGCTTCAGATCGCTGTCTGTCTTCTGTAACCCTGCAGAAAACACACACACATGAAACATAAAGACACACGAGAAACACATGCAGGAAACATAAAGGAAAACACTCACACATGAAACACAAAGACATGCACGGGAAGCACGTAGGAAACACACAGGAAAAACACACACAAGCAGGGAATACACAACCAGGAAATACACAAGAAACAAACACACACATGAAACACACAGGAAACAAACACACATAAGAAACACACACACACACACACACACACACTGACCTTGATGCATAAACCAGCAAACTTTTGAGCACCCACAGAAAAGAAGCCATCCTTTCCAGTTTTTCTCTCAAGTGTGACAGGGGCGGTGTTATAGAGCCTCTGGCAAACAAAAGCAAGATTCTCATTTTTGTTCGGTTTCACCAATTTCTGTACATCTTTATTTATAGATCTGGAAGGACAAACAGGAGAAATAGTTACGTATAGTTAAGGGGACATGACTAGTGGTTAGTTGAGCATCCTGCTGCTCATTACAATCTGCTTATAGGTTCCTTCCTAGTGAGAAAATTAGTTCTTTAATTTTCTCTGTGTCCACATCATGAGGATTAACTGAAGATGAACTTGTTCAGCCTCCCTGTAGGGGAGTTGAGTTCATCTTAGATCAGACTTAGCATGACAGCAAGTTGTTAGTGTTTTGTTGTAGAGCTGCAATACGTAAACCTGAATGGTGTGTACACAAGCCCCAGACTGGGAACAAGGTTTAGGTGGTTTACTGAAGAGAACTGAGGTGTGACGTGAATGTGATTGATGTATCACCATCCGGTGGAAATGTTTAGCACTTGACTGTAATTTAGATGTGATCCCAGTCAGAATATATCTGTATGTGGTCTGACAGCTCAGACTGCCTTCTAATCACAACATGTTCTGTGAGCTTTTACACCTGCATTAGTATATATATATATATATATATTTTTACAGTTAACATGTTATGTCCATTTTCACAGCAATAATTCATCAGTACAACACAGTCACAACAGACTCATCACTCTCACTTTCTCTTTTTAACACTAATACTGTTTTTACATCCCAAACACTTGCAAAACAAATATTACAGGAAATCAGCTTGAAATAAAATACATGTTACATGATCGAGAATGGGGGGGNTACTTGCACGAGTGTCAATCTCAGTTTTCTGACATCTGCTTTCTTTCTCTGCAGAGTGACAGGTGATGTCTTGTCCACACTCTCTCCTCCTCCAACCGTGGTACCTGAACCCTTATCAGGTACTGTTACTTCTACAGAGACCCGCCCACTGCTTTCATTCCAACTCCTGTAATCCTCCACCACAACCTCATCTGGCAGCTCTGTGGGGATTTAAAGGTAGATCAATCAAGGGTGGAAATCTTGATCCAAACGTGGTATGTTTTTAATTGAGACCTTTACTTTTACTGTGTAAACAAAATGTCTTCATTCAGTCTACTAAAGAATGGAGACCATCAACCAGTCCTCATATGGGGGGACTGGTCCCCATTCCAGCCTTAACTCTAAGAGTTTTTAGGTGCTAAGGTTAGGTTAGAGTTATGACGGGGTTAAAGATGGAACTGAGAGTTGGGTAGAGATGTAGTGGTTGTGATTAGAGCAGGACTGCAGGGAGTGAATGGTAAACGTACTGTATATGAGCATTGTACTCACCATAATCAGAGGACTCTGGTTGGTTCATCAGGTCCAGCAGAGTAAAGTCCAGCTCCTCGTAGGTGTTTGGGAGTAACGTGTTTTGTTTAACTTTGACGATTGTCAGGAGATCCATTTTCTTATTTAGGTTTTTATTGGGGATAACTTCTGTGCTGGCCCCAATACGGTTGACCAGCGCTTTGGTCTCAGCAGCAAACATCTGTGGAGAAACACACCATGAGTCAGTCAGGACCTGCTCCTGTACATGATGAAGTGAAAAGTTTTAGAAGAGGAGTGCTCTGAAATTCTGCAGCAGCTACAGGAAACGTTTGGTGGAGCTTTTTGCTGCTAAATGAAGTTCACATATTTTGATCAGTCAGTCATTAAACTACATGATGAGTGAAAGCACTGATAGTGTGTTATTAGCTTAGGCAAAATGCGTTTGACTGTTATTGTGACTTTGATGTAAATGAGATCATATTTAATGAATAATTAGTGCAGAAATCTAGCAATACTTGTTTTGGTCTGCTTTTTACCTTCACAAATCATGAAAGTCAAAAATAATGGGAAAGTCAAGGTGTGTTTAGTGGTCTCCTGAAGAAACACAATTCTTAGCATCAATTTGGACATTGAATTTCAAGAGAAGTTTGAAGGCGCAACACGGAAAAGTAAGTTAAATGTTGAAATAGCTGATGAGACTGAGAAGGCAGGATTCATCATGCAGTAGTTTCACTACAAACTGCTGGAAATTCAGACAGTTTCTGTAGATCCATGATTCTCAAACTGTAGGTCAGGACCCCACAAGGGGTCGCCAAAAGCTGTTATGTACATGGTTAAAACAATATATATATCAGTGTGTTTATTCAGAGTAACAGAAGCAGCAGACTTGAAGAGCTCTCTGGTGGCCAGGTAAAACAGGACAGCAGAAGCAGGCAGTGAGAGGTGGCAATGTGCAAAAACAGCACAGCCACGGTTAACACCAGCCAGCAAGAGTGAATTTCAAAATACAGTCTACACTGATATAAGCTAGCTCGCATTTGTTGCTATCAACATGGAGCGGTGGCTTCTCAAAAAAAGCCTTCGACCATCTGGCGCGGTAAATTCCAGTCGAGTTCTTACATCATGTCATTAAAAACGACATGGATCACCTGCAGCTCCAGCAGGCAGTCCCACTTCTCACTAAACAAAGAAAGTTGTCAGATTTAATGAAAATGTATGTATTAAACTCATAAAGTCTTTTAATAATATGAAAAGAATATACTTTTTAGAAATTAAATGCAGCCTCAAGGGGGCACAAGCCAGTGTCCTCCTTGTGCCGGTCCCAAGCCCGAAGAAATGCAGAGGGTTGTGTCAGGAAGGGCATCCGAC